>JAHZNC010006160.1:0-29432 GCA_027744095.1 Zhuqinia jingwanae
CGCTACCTCTTCTCGTGTTCATTTATAATTCTTCTTGCCATTTACGACCGTTTTTATTCTCCATTAAAACCAGCTGTTGTAGTTCAAAAGTACGAAAGGTAGTTTAAAAAAAACATTTGGTTGCTATATTATTTATTTAAATGCCTTATACCACCTTTCGACTAACACTGCACTCTCGGCATGTACTATATATACAGCATAATATACATATATATAGTCGAGAGAGACAAGGTCATACATAAATAAACAATTTATATACACTTGACAGCAGCATCCTGCTTGCTCGCTATATAGTTTTCCTGTAAACAACCAACTCATTCCATTTTCATATCTCAGACCACAACAATAACAGGGGCATAATAAATAACAACAAAAACATTAGTCCGTAAAAAAACAGACAAGAAAGAAAATTCAAGCCATCCAGTTTATATGCATCATCCGAAATCCCAACCCTTTTCATTTTCGTCATCATCATCAGCATCATCAGCATCATCATGTCCAGTCATCATGATCATACTGTTTTTTTTCTAGAGTTCTTGCGAATTTTCCTCCAAATCCCTAGAAAAACTTGCTCATGTAGCATGATGATGATGAATGATTCTCTTCATCATAATAACAATGCAAAATTAATGCGCTGGTCCAGCGAGTGTGAAGCAGTGCCGGCCGGCATTTTCCCCCTTGTTTATTTCCATGCAGAGGACCACTACACGTTATATGAATAGCTATGAACGCAGATTCATCCAGAAACCCAATTTTGCACTGCGGCGCAATAGTTTTTTTATGCAACTCTGATAATATTTTAGTTTGTATGTGTAGTAGGTATACTAGTTAAAATACATGAATGAATGCATTGTGGAATAATGGTGTGTTGGAATTTAAATGGGATTGGACTGGACTGGACACTGACTGGAATACGAAATACGCACAAAAACAAGTTGTTATTACGAAGATGATTTTATGCTATGGTACGAGACGTGAAGTGAAAGAGAACACGTTATTTAGCGACGTCATTTGTGTATAAATGATCAAAACATACATACATAGTGCATAGCACACGATTTATTCCCAGCCGGTCTTTTCCTAGAAATATCCACTTAAAACATACGACCAAGCAAAACCAAAACTGTTCGTACATTTTCAGCAAGAGCACATCATCGTCGTCAATCGTCATCATCCTTTCAAATAATATTTACATACATTTTTACGTTCTAAATATAGATTACTCATCGCCAGCAGCGAATCATGTATGTTTTTGCAACGCATAATATTGTTATTGAATATACATTCCAAAATTAATGACCATATAAGATGGCGATACCATCATCATCATTACCCAAGTCCACATTTTATTTATTGCCTGTTTTTTTTCTGCCATGCCCCTAAAATCTTTCTTTCTTATGAAACTTTTTATGTTGTTGTTGTTCTTGTCTGCTCGTGCGAGTTATAGTTTTAGCCAGTATTTTTTAATACCAAAATATATTATGTATTCATGTTCATCATCATCATACTTCATACACACATACACGCACAATGTTTCGAAAACAGACAGTCTGCTTTTCCGCCTGTAATATTTTTGTTTGTTGCGTTTGTGCTCGTTGGAGGTATTAAAATGGCAGTAAAAGTAATAATATATTCATATAAAGTCAAGCAGAAAGAGCTGAGAGAGGTGTGGGATATATGGGATGACGTACGTGCATGGATATACCTAGCTCTCTTTTCCTTATATAACCCAGCAGAAAAAAAATTAAGCTGAGACGCACAGACTCTCGTAAACACGTAAAAAATATTTGATACAGATGAATCATATCGTGTTGCTTTTTTGTATCGCTGCTGCTATGAGTTACCATAGTATCCTGTGATGATCATGATAATAATGATGGTGGTGGTGCAATTGTTATTCTGTGCTGCCTGCTCACGTATTCTTAGTATCAAGATTTTTCTTTGTATTTCATTTTTTTATGTACCATGAACCTCATCTCACCAACATCATCTCCCTCTTTCTTGGTTATCCAGTCATCATCAACTGTAGTACACACGCACAAAGGCAAATAGCCTGAGAGTGATAGGTGATCAGATCAGAGTTTCCAAAAAAGTCAACCAAGTGACGAGGCGTGCGGAAGGATGCAGGAAAGGATGTATATATAGTGTTACACAATAAATGCCATTATACTTTGCTTTTTTCCAAGAAAATCGGGTTATACACACTAGTAAAAATTGGCTTTGCTTCAACTACTTTTCCAGTAGCAGCAACAGTTTCCATCCAATCCACTGGAATCCCTTCCATCTCTCTACTCTATAATACATCCACATGTTTTATTGTGAAAAAAATATTTCCCCGGAAAATTGCAAAAGTAGTGAGTGATATTTTTATCGCTATGCGCTGCCCCTCTATATACATATTACTTTAACATGATAAGGGAAACAAACTTGATTGAACTTGTCAGTCCTCCCATTCCATTCTTTCCTTCTACCCAATTAGATTCTTCCAAGAAGAGCAAGTGTGACTGGAATTGGAAAAAAGTGGTTGACTTGTTGTTTTACTTGGAAATGGAATGGATGTGTATAGGTATGTATGTGATTTCAGAGGCACTACTGCTTCTGGAATGGAAGGATGGAAAATGGAATAAAAAGTGTGTTGTGCTCTGTATGCCCATTTGTCTAAAATGGAAAAACGGAAATTTCCCCGAAAAATTTCTTGTAAAAGTAGTGTACTACAACGCGAGGTTATCAAAGTTAGCCTAGTGTGTCGTGATTGTAAAATACTCATTAACTCTTTTTTCTCGCTCTCATCATCCCACTCACTCATGTGATGTGATGATGATAGACTATATGCTGATGTTGATGATAAATGATTACCCAGTGTTTGGCTTTTATTGTATTCACGGAATTGTGTTTTGTGCTGCTGGCTGATAATAATACTACTATTCTGCTGTTGTTGTTGAAATAATAATGAGCACTCAGGAACAGCACACTTGAGTCCTTTTGTTGTTTGCTTGAGGATGATGATTTGTAAATACACTTTTCCAAATCATCATTCATCTCACTTTTATAGAAAAAAGTACCTTTTGTATTTTATATACTTTCATTTACATTTCCAAGTATTTAAAAATTACTATTAAAAAGCGTTATGATAATATCGAGATGAGCAACGAGAGCATTTACAGAGTAGCACACACGTAATTCTTGCGAAATATTTTTTTACAAGCAAACTCCTCATAACATAATTATTGTTTTTAAATTTTCATACGCGGATATATATTTTTTGTTATTTGTATTATTAAAACACAAATAAATTGTTCCTCGGAAATGATAAAGGCAAATGAAACTAATTATTTTGTTGTATGTATTTGCATAAGAGAGTGATGATGCTCCTATCTGTATGCCTGTTGATCATATAAAAAGATAAAGTAATAAAATGGTATTGTTGATGAAAAGCTTGTTTCATGCTCTTAATAAACTTAACTGGCTCCTTGCAGAAAATAAGGAAAAAGAAAATACAAAAAAACCCTCTCTATCTACCAGTCTAGAACCATGAAATGAAACAGCATCGGACATCCCATACATTTTTTTCACCCATTCCATTTCATATACTTTTAACCCTTTCTTAATCCTAGACTATACGCTTCCCTATTTAATTTTCTCTATCTTATCACAACATTTTTTTAAGGAGTCAGAAGCAGCAGCAGCTTTCTTTATTGCCTATATCACCATTACTGCCATGCCATAACAATATCCTTTTTTAATACCTATATGATATAGAGTACATATATTTTTATATAGTACCCACCTATATCTTAACAACAAAGCGAAAACTTGTTTATTCGCACATACATACATCGTAACAATGTTCCCATTTTTTACTGCTTTGCACTATACCTACATATTACTATAAAAATATAAAAAACCCTTCTTGAAGTATATATTTTACGCAGTATTTTTTTTGCACTGAAACTAAATAAATGCCGTTGTCGTTACAAATACAACAAATCTCGATTATCATTAAAAGAAGCGAAGCAACGTTAGCATTATTTTTTTACTTTGAAAACTGTATATTAGGAGGCAGGTCGGTACAACACTATATTATACACTTGTTGCTTGCAATTACAACAGTGTTAAAAAAGCATTAAGTTTACTTTATTGCGCAGCAGCAGCAGTAGAAAAGCAGGAGCAGCAGCAGCACCAAAGAGAGGAGTGTGTGTGTATATTGTTGTGATTTCATTGTTTGTTCATCATCGTTATTATCCCACTTATAAGAGTCGTTATGTGCGTATACCACCTCGATCTCTGCTGTTTGCTGGCTCTATATGACGCAGCAGCGAAGCTATTAAACGTCAACTGATTTACCTTGCAAATTTTTTTTTCTTCTTCGTCGCATCGTCAAAAAAGCAATAACTTTTAAGCAGCAGCAACATCAACAACAACGAAAACAATAGAAAAAAAGAAGATAGGCACAAGAACAGAAATTGCGACAATAAACAACGCATTGAAACGCACATAATTTTCAATTATTGCATTTTTACAAGCGAACCGGTAACAATGCTATAACAACAAAGGCACATACGCATTCCTTTCGCTGTTGTCTATTTGCCTGACGAAGGGAATGTTCTTATGTATATATTTAACGAGTTCACATTGTTGGTGGGATGATGATGGTAGAGTGGAAATGGAATGCGTAAAAATTGCAAATAGCAAAATTGCTCGTTAAAAAATATGTTTCTTGTTGCTGATGTTCAATTCAGTTCTCAATTGATAATTATATGATTATTGCTACGCGCTTGGATTATTTATTGTGCCATTAAGAAAGGCAGCCATTTTGTCGTAGCTGTTCACTTGCTAATAGCAAGTTCCTATATACATTAATCCGTATAGTTTGCTTTTGAATAGACAGCATTAGCAGCAGCAGCAGCAACAGAAGTCCTTGTCAAGCAACTTTTAATTCACCTTTGAATTTCTTAATAATAATATATTATTTATCCCAACAATGTTTCAAGTTTATTCAATTGTTGTACTCATTACTCACAACTTACAACCCTTTACTACCAACCACCAAGCTATCACAAGAAGAGACAATTATTTCGACAAAAAGTGTGGTGGACATTTTCCAACAACGGTATAGTCCACTACACATTGTTCACATCCACTTTATTGTTCATGATCATCAATCAGTCTCTGGTCTCTACAATAAAATAATTCATAGTTAATTTATAAATTATGCAGATATATTTTTTTCTTCTTCTAAAAATTTTCATTTTCTTGGATTTTCTTTCACGTGTCATTCATCATTAGCGATATCCGCATTTTCCTTGTAAACCTTTAAAAAAAGTTAATAGAATAATAGCCATTCTTATCATCATAATCATCATCGTCGTCAGTAAACATCCTACTTAGTTATTATTATTTGACAAGACGAAAAACTGACAACGTTTCATTTTCTTGCGATGAAATACGAAAAGAAGGCTACTACTTCTGCTACAATATACAATAATATGCAGTAGTAATAAACACTTGAACTTAATGACGAGGGTAAGGTTAATACATTAAAATGCGGTAGCTGTTAGCTGTTATTCTTCTTCTTCTTCTTCTGTGTGTATTCATTTCTTTCTAGAGTAATTATAGCGAGTAATCAGAAATGACGTATGTACATATTATATTATATTGCATACTTGCATTGAAGGAAGATGAGTTAACCAACCGCAATCATCATCATGCATAGGTCAAACAAAATAAAAGACATACATGCATACACATATATATGCCATGACTAGTTTTTTCCTATTCTAGAAAATTGTACTAGTGGTATAGTAAGTGCATGTTATTATTATTATTATTATTTTAGAAAACAAGACCAGTTTTCTGATAGATTGACGGACAGACAAACGGACAAAACTCCCTAATTAATATCAATAATATGTGTATCATCATCATCATCATCATCATCCTGGTTGCTATATATTTTGCGCACAAAAATACATTAGACATGCACTTTGCACATTACGAAAACATATGTGAAGAAAAATGAAGCTATCAGAAACACGGATGAAGGAGGTTTTAACGATGATGATGAATTGGTGTCTAGCAAGTCATTAAACAAAATAAAAAAATACCCATACATACATTAATATTTTACATTGTGGTGGCAGTGGTGGTCTTTTTTTATTGTTTACTGTAAATAACATGATAACCACCTGCTACTACTGCGTTGAAAATTCATCATCATCATAACATCCCATGATATATACTGAACGGTGAACCGGTACTTGCAAAACTGGCCAAAATAAAAAATACTACAAAGCGCTCGTTATACTTCTTAGTTACAACCGCGAAGAAAATATAATAAATAAAGGTAGTGCTATTCAGATTTTGCTCCAATTTCTTTCAGACTTTTTTGGTCTGAAAACGGATTTTACAAATTGGGACAAAAGTGAAACACACAACGCGAATATTAAAAATTCAAAGAAACACAATAGACTGTTTTGTAAAATGTGTACTTTGTAACCCAATCTAAATTACAAGTTGTCTATTTATAACCATTTAAAAAATTTTTTTAGAGCAATGGCAAGAGCAAGGTGAATGGGAGGACACATCTTCATATTTCATGACCATTTCCACTCACTCTCATCGTTATCATCATCATTATTGTCATTAATAAGCAAGCATATATAATGCATGTTATATGATTTCAGCTTTTTTTATGTTCTGGATGACTTTGACTTATAAGCGAGTCCACTTATGTTTCCTATCAATTGTCAGAAGTAAATGGGATTACAACAACCTACTTAAATCTTATTACCTAAGAAGTTTATTTGTTCTTTCTGGCAGTCACATTTACAATGAGGAGGGAACGTGCTCAGTTGATTACGTACATGTAATACTGTACTGCACAGCAAGACAGAAAAAAAACTAATCTTTATCAGTTGCCATTCACTATCCTCTCCCGATCACCATCGTCATCATGACTATTTCACGTGCATAAACAAATAAACAGAAGAGAGAATGAAAAATGTTGGAACGGTTTTGACCTGGCAGCTGGCGGATGTTGCTTGTTTAAGCATACAAATGACTCCTGTGTGATGTACAATGTACAGCACATCAAACCTAAACGGACTTTTTCATGCTATTATGTATGCTGTATGTTGTATAGTAGAAAAAGTGCAGAGTTACGACAAATCTCAAGAGGACAATAATCTCTCATTCTACTACTCACTGTGCACAGTGCACACCCCGCTCTATCCGGCCAAAGTTCACCTTTTCACTTGAATTCTGCCTGGCAATTGAGATATACATCCGACATTATTTAATTATTACATGACCATCAAGCCGCTTTACTCGGCCGCATTACACAGCAGTTTGGAATTTCAAAGTAGGTAGGTAGATATGTGCATGTGCATTTAGGTATGCAATGTTCTCTCTCTTCCTAATCCAACCAAATAGAAGCAAGTACAAGTACATTAATTAGCACAAACATTATCGACTATTTTGTTTAAATACCTCTGCTGTGCTGCTGCTGCTGCATTTGGATTTTGTTGAGCTGTTGCCAGCCGGGATTTGCATCTCCGGCAGCGACCGGCAAAACATCCGAAAACACTTTTAACATGCTTGCGTTTTTTTATTGCTTGTTATAATAACCTTGCGTGTTATTGCTGTTCATCTGACATTATTTAGGATGCATCCGCAAAGCATAAAGTCAAGAGAGAAAAAAACTGCATAATGTACTTGATGTAATGCTGTTCTTTGTGGTTTGTTTTAAAATGCACAATATGTGCAAAGTTACATAAATGACATGCGCCCGCATCACATTTTGGATTGTTGGGAAAAAATGTCCTTGAGATTATTTGAGTGGTGGGGTTTTGTGATTTTTGCAATGAAATGCACAGCCAAAAACCACTTTATCTGCGTCACTGTGCATTACAGCCAATGTGCTTCAAATATTACCTCATCTCATTCCATTCACTACAACAGAGATCCTATTACTAACACGAACATAAGAAACATCATCTGTAAGATGTGCAGTGCAGTGCGGTGGTGGTGTATAGCCAGCACGGCAGCGTGATGTCCTTCAAAATTGGAATGATGCACTTTTTCTAAAACACATTTTTTAAAGTAAAAACCCCTGCCAAGAAAAACTAAATGACAAAGATGGTGAAATGATCAGCTGAAAAAATTTCTTTTTTCAGAAAAAAAAACCGCACCATTAATAATGAGTTGAGTCAGGGATGCAAGATGATGTTGATAGAATGTTAACTTGACGTTACTTATGCAATACGACATAACATTTTACATAATGTTATTTAAATGAATTTATTTCTGCCTACCTGGTTTGGTTTTTGAGTGACATTGTTGGCAAAAACCAACATAATAAATAAGCTACGTTTTTTTTGTACCCATGATAATATGTGGACGTGTAGATATGTCACATATATAAATGCTAATTGACCCTGAGAACTTCTTAAATATTATGAAGATTGCTTCAGTTGACAAAAATAAACGTAAAAAAAACTCAACTAGACTGGCAGTCTTTCTTGGTTTTGGTTTGATGGTGCCCCTTTCAAAATATTCACGGTTGCATAATAACCAATCTTGCAATCTGACTGTGTTAAATGGCATGTATGTATGCATGCAAATAGTGATGTGGCATGGCATACCTGACCTTTTTTCACAGTGTCTTTAGGATGTCCTTATCTCAATCAGCGTCAAATAACGTGTAGGCTATACGATATGGCTACCTCAACACGTATATACTTGCCGCGCTGCGCTTGCGCTATCTGATGAAAAATGATATTGAATCATAGAATGTTGTTCAATGTCATATCTTTGCAAAATATCTTGTGAGTGTCCCTTTATACAATTGCCATGATATTAAAAAATGTGCATCACTTTAAATATATCTAAAAGTGACGACGGCTTTTGTAACTTGGCTGCTTGGTATGGCATCTACCTTGATTTCATTGATCATTTTATTTTCTTACTATATTTTTACAACATTCTTGCCTACGACAGCAAAACTTTGATGCTGCATGTTTGTATATTTGCATGCTTACTAAATATTATAGTCTGTGTTGTGTTGTGAATAGCCTTTCCCTTGAAATGCCTACCAAGATGGGTGATGGTGATAAATAGATGCCTTGGCTTTGTTAATGAGCATGAATGTGAACGTAAATTGTACCAAGAGTACAGTAATAAAAAAATATATAGGCCATTGTAGATCAAGTTGTTTTTGTTGTTGTTGTGGTTGTGTGTGGAAGAGAAAAATAAATAAAAAGAGGAAATGAAAATACCATGAATCCGCATAATAGGTCGAGTTTGACTTAAAACTCATTAAATCTGGTACATTTTATCTAAAGAAGAGAGAAGTCTCTGATCCATGTAACCGGTCACTCAAATAAAATGGTATCGTATAATAAATACGGTACAGTGATGCGTGGGTGGTGGTGGTGGTGTGTTAATATTTACTTGGGTATCCATGCGTGCATATATAGTGTATACTTTATTCCACGTTAGGGTTTCTGGAAAAGAGGAAGCTCAAGCAGATATTAGACAGAGAGAAGAGGTGGCAGATAAGCACGAGAAGGAACAAACAGGAAACACCAAAAACATTATACATAGCAATAAGCAGCAGAGAGCAAGTGAATGTGTAGTCAATAGTAGGCATGGCAGTGGGAAGGGAGCAAAAACAAGAGAGGAAATGTTATAAAAAAATATATATTCTTCTTACCATTGTCCCAGTGTGGGGAGTGGGGGCTACAGGAAAGACTCATAAGAACCATGGCAGCCGCACATTCATCCATCACGTCGTCACCACCGCTGCCAAGTCCACTGTTTACTGTGACCAACGACTGGAACAAGTTTCCGGAACTTGGTCGTCTTTTCCTCGACCTGTGAATAAAATAATAGATTACATGAAACAACGAAAACAAAAAAGGGAAGCTTAGAGAGCTGCATTTAAGAAGATGAGGAAGGCATCATCATCCCTTCTTAAACCCAAAAATAATAATTATTATTAAACCCACCACAGTTATTTCTTTACTCTACAATCAACCAGTGTGCTACTGAATCTGACTCTTCGGCCGCCAGTAAACAGAAGCGGCACCAAAACACTTTGGAAAATTACACATCTCATCATTTCTGTACATAAACCCAATAATCATCTCTCCCTGTAAGATCACCCTTTTTAGCACCACTTTACTTGTACAAATGTTTCATTAATGCAAAAAAAGGCAAACATAAAACGCGTCTTATAGTTTTGCCGTAGTAGTATGAAAATGATCATCTTCATAACATCGGCATTCTCCACAGTACTTTTTGTAACATGTGAAGCGTGTGGCTCTCTCTCTCTCCCTCTCCGACAATTCAACATCAACTTCTACAACTCTCGGGCATAATAAATCAAGTGGTAAGAAGTGCTAATAAATTTGAAGAGCTGTCCTTCTTATTATTATTATGGTACATGTATACATGGCAAATTTAATGCTGATGCTGCTCAGAGCAGAGATCTCTATCGCCAAAAACTTTTTTCCACTACTACTGCCATTACCACGACTATAAACGCCACAGTAAATATTTAACCACCCGCTCATCCTCAACACTAAAAAGACCTATTTTTGAAGGCGTCAATTCTGACATCCTCATTTCTCCTACAGAGATATGAGGATGATGGGATACGGCTTGACTTGTCTGAAAAACTCCACTCCAACAACTGTCCTCTTTTTTTCGCACATCTCTCTCTATCTCTCTCGCATCATCATCACAATACAATCACATCATTCACACAGCTCACATAACATACATAATATTTCAATACAACATAATAATAATAATAGTATACACACATGCTAATCGCTATATGTGCCATCATCGCATCTCATCACACATCACTTGTCAAGTTAGACTTGTCGTCGCCAACTAAACCACATTAGTAGGTATATACATATAAACCTATGTACATAATGTACATCTACTAACTTTTTAAAGACCTGTTTACACTTTAAAACTGCACATATGTGAATGTGAGTATGAGAGAGAGAGAGAGAGAAAAAAAAGTCTGAAAACTTTAAGCTTTTGGCTTTTTTTAGTTCCACTTATGAAAACACAAATCATCATTATCATCCTCACTCTCCCAGGATGATCATTTCGCAATTGCCCATAAAAATCTCAATCTCATATAAAATGGAGATATAATGTGAGCCGAGCATCATGATGGCTGATGTCATGTCTCTATATACTCTCTCTCTCTCTATATGATGATGATGATGATGCCTAAAAGAAGAGGATATAAAAGACTCTGTTTTCCTATTACCATCTCCATTTTCCATGTGTGTGTATGTATGTTTATAGGTAGTAATGTGTGTGTATATTATTTACGCATGTTTTTATAGCGTTTTTAATGTTTGTAAAAACTAAATTGTGTGTGTTTATTACATTTACACAGTATACATAATATGTAGGTTAGATCCCTAAAATAAAAAATAAAAAATACAAATACGTGTTTTGTTGTGTGCGTATCCTTCAATCATCATGCGTGCCCTTATTACCAGACTTATTATTATTACTCTATTTACTATCCTATCCCATATACAAATAATGTAATTTACAATCTTTGAAAATACGCAAAATGCCGAACCTAGATAGGAGGAGGTGGGGAGTAGAAGGAGGAGAGGGGAAACGAACTAACATTTCAAAATGTGGAGTAAATAAATATGCATAAAAAATTTATTACTTTTTTACATTTGAGCTTTTTTTGTGAACAGCCCCTCAATAAATCTTTCCTAATTGCTGAAGCAAAAAAAAAAACTTTTGCTATGAAAAATGAAAGTGGTTTATGGGAGTCACGTACACGGTAATTTCATTTGTACAAATTGTGATCCAGTGACACTCTTGCAATAATGTTAACAAATCTGGCAATTATTTTTTTTGCTATTAAAATTCCGTCCCTGTTACTCTTCAGGTTTACATACGTTTATCACAATTAATCATTATTAAGCAGAATTTCAGTATTTTAAAGGGAGGCTAATTGACTTTTGGCATATTCCCTGCAGATTTTCAAATTATTTATTTCAAAATTTCTTTCTTATTTCGCTTCAAGTGGTAAATTCTTTCTTTGAAAAATTGAATTTTTTTCCCCAATGCCAATAAAAAGGCAACAACCTATTGTACTGCAATATTGCGCGTGCACGCACGATTTTAGAAAAAAAAAGCTTTTTTGTATAATTTTTAAAGCATATATGTACTATACGCACTTACTTTTCAAATTTAATATATTTTTTTCTTTTTTTTTCATTATTTGTTGTTATTTCTCCATTCTGTTTTATGTACCATTTTGTTGCTTTTCAAAAAAAAAAAAAAGAATTAAAGTGCGATTATCATTATGATTATTGCCACTCTATTACAAAATATTCCTTTGTACTATGTTTTGTTTGATGGTTTAAAGTGTGCTTTTTTCAAAACTTTCCATTGTACAAAATGTTCATTTTTTATTTAGTCTGTGAATTTGTGAGTGTTATACCGTTATGCTTGCTTGAGTTCCTATTATTATTATTGCATTGTTAGTATTATTAAATTATTTGGTTGCATTGCAGCACTTATATTGCACACTCACACACACTTTTAAAATTTAAGCAAATTACAGTCACATCGACCGGTAACTTATTTTTTTATATTCAGCATCGACCACTGCCCATCAGCAAAGCACGTTCACTAAACTTGAGTGCCACCACCTCTTCCACCACCACCACCACCGCCGCCGTATAGTCAAGTCACTGCCACCGGCACATTTTTTTATAATGATAATTAATTTCTATATAATGTTCTGTCGAGAGAGTAGTAGAGGTTGGTGTATGTAATAATAATAATGCTAATGGTAAATGATGACGTGCTTAGAATTGCTAAAAAACGCTTTTGTTTAACGAAACTGCAAAACTGAGAAAAACAAGGACAAATTGTGACAGCAGCAGCGGAGGTGGCATAGTATAGGGCATCCTCATAGAGTATCATCACATCACTATATAAACCGGTACCGGATGCATCCAATGCAATCTCACAGTCACAGCAGCAAACACTCCACAGTCAACGTAAATATATTAAAAAAAGGTGTGCTGCTATTATCATCATTTTATTTCATTTCATTTCATCGTTTTGCTTTATAGCATTCCAAACAACAATCACACTTCACCTCTCTCAACTCAACATAACTAACTTGCCGCTTGACAACAATAATTATTACTATTATTGTTATTGCCGTGCACCTTGCTGCGTTTTGTCGTTGTTTTCATTGTAGCGTTTTACTTTTGCTTCATAATAATTATTATTATAATTGTATGCAAATATGGGAGTTTAATTTTAAATTTTTCAATGAGGGATAGATGCTCATATAGTTGATGATGCCAACTGTCATATATACACAAAACTCAGAGAGTCAAGTAGTAGAGGAGCATATCGCACACGAAATTATACCAAACCAACCAACAAACGATTCTTTCTTCATGGGAAAATTATATTGCGCGTTGTGCTTCGGCGTTGATGCGTACACAGCATATCAATGAAAAAAGTAAATTAGTACAGCATGACATGTGTGTAACGTATTAAGCATTTTAAATGTGTGCACAAATATGCATTTTCATTGCGATGCAATAATATAATATAATCTTCACATATGTACTTTATATACATATATTTCCACTATAAACAATAATGACTGCAAGTATCTACACATTGTTGCAGTGATAAGGATATTGTTGCTATTTGGGTAATATATTTATATGTGCTTAATATAAATACGTGTTGTGTGTGTAGTTTAGTGGTGATAATAACATTATTATAATCTATATGATAATAATCATCATGCTTATTTTACTATTACTATTACAAACGAGCAGAGTTGGAGTGTACAACTCCCCTTCCTATTAACCCTTTTGTTGCCTTCTCCTCCTCCTCCTCCTCCTTGATGCCTTGTTTTGCTTGTTGTTTTAAATATTATTATTATTATTAATAGTAAGAATATTAATGTGGTTTACGATGATAAATTACCCTCGCAACAACTCTTTTTTTGTGCTTTTGTAAGGTCTCTCTGGTTGTAGTAATTTTTTTACATGCCCAACAAACAAACAGCACTCACAACTCACTCACTTTAACAATCATAAAATAAAACAGACTCACGGGGACAGGGAGTATAGATCGAAAAATAGTAAATGGTAAATTCTCTGTTTTGATCATAACTCTGTTCTGTTATTCGCTTGTCTGATTGATAATCTGCATCTGTGAATGGATAATAATGATAATAATGGATGCCATGTGTATCGTAGTAACAGTAATATATCACTCACACACAATAACACACACACATATATACACTGAATAAAAAAAAGAACTCACTCGCACTTGTACTTTTGCTGGTTTGATGGTTGGCTTTTGGCCACGCCAATTCACGGTAATAAATCAACGATCATATCACACACATCACATTCCATCAGACAAGCCAAGCCAGGCAAGAACACACATTACTTATACATACATTATCATTATTATAAATTGTAGTCAAGTCATAAGTGCTCATAAGCATTAAAAAAATAGAGAATAACCTATTAAAAAATTATATAGACGGTTTATGTGTTTGTGCTTTGTTAGCACAAAAAAAAACAATAACAGACAGACAATACATATGCCTATATCCTATAACAAGCTGTATTGTGATTTTTATCGTGTTTGATACAAAAAAGGAGATAAAATTGGTTTATCTAATAACCATACTATTTTTAAAGGAAAAAGGGAATGAGCGACTGTGAGAATTTTTTGATTAAATAGCCCTTTTTGCCTTGTTTACCACCGGCAAATGCCTGTACATTTATTTATCGGACACCGCATCTATAAAAAAAAATTGTGCTCGTGAACAATCAAATAGGTTAAAAAATGTATAGAAATATTGCCGCTCACTTGGTCATATACATATTTTTTCTTTCTTGGGGAGGGAATTGAGAGGGAGGTACCCTTTTTCTTTCTTTTTGTCTCTTGCCTTGTCAGATAAAACATGTATTAATGTCGATCCTGAGAGCGATTATCAATTAAATTATTATGTAAGCAACAAAAAAATGTATAAATAAAAAACATACACACATATAAATTCACTTTTTATTCTATATAATTGAAAGTGTGCACATAGTTTACACCTTTTCAGGTTTGCACAACAATCAATGCATTCTGCAGTGCAGTAGTGGTAGTAGTAGCTGATAAAAAGTTATCATTTTCTTATAACAACTGATTACTTTTAAGTACTCCAAGAAGAAAAAAACACAAATTATACGTTTTTTTAGGTTATCTATACAGAGATTATAAAAAGACAAATGCATATATCAACTGATGAAGTACTAATTACATGTTTTAGCTATATAGGTGAGTACATAACAGCCTCTCCATTTTGTTCTTCAGAATAAGATTATGATGTTACTTCTATATTCTATGGTCATATTGTTCCTACACACATATTATACGCACACACAAACGCCATACATTTTTGTCCATTTAATAACTGTGTTAATTCGTCATCATTTCCCATTATCTCCTTGTGATAAAGCCATTAGTTGGACAGACAGTCAGTTTAATTATAAGTTTTTTTTCCTACTGTATGCGCTGTTCTGCTACTACCGCTGCTTTTGAATTAAATTGCCAATTTGCCATCATCATCACCCATGCAAGTGAGTATATACATTCATTTGCCTACATCTCTCACATATACCAACTTTTTTTTTCTACAAGATTGATTCACATTTACATATAAGATTCAGCTCATATGATGTACAATATATGCACCTGTGCTTTTCATATTTTTTTTATGATTTTCTTAGTAGCAATCCATCACAAGCATCAAACTTGGACGCTATACTATACACTGTGGACATTTTCATTTATTCATTTTTTTGCTTGATTGAATGAGTGGATGAAAAAGTGGCACATGCTACGCAACAGGAGCAGATCAAAAGAATGAAAGAAAACTTATTACGTGAATTACATCTTACAACAAATAACCACCTTCTTCTACTACTACCTACCTTACTAATTTGCTACTTAAAAAACACAGAAAAATGTCTGAAACACTTTATGTTTTTACAGCAAAAATCGCAAACATGATGACATGACTATTAAGAAAAAAATAAGCGTTAGACATGGCATGAATGTTACATGCATTCATATATATACTTTTTTCTGGCATCAAATGAAACAACTTTTTTTTTACAGCGTAACAGTTTGAGTTTACAATATACATGCAATTCAGTAAATGCATGCATGTGATGATACATGAAATAATAATTATTGTAATCTTTTAGAACATCTCTGTAGAAAGACACTAAAAGAAAAATGGATTTTTAAAGAGGCTATATCACATCACAAACACATCTTTCATTAGGAATACCAATATACGTAAGTATAATAATATGTCATACATTTATGTCTTAAGAAATGAGTGTGTCAATGTAAAAACTTCTTCTTTTTTCTAGCGAGGAAGAGACGAACAGAGATAACGATGTATGTTAGTAGTAGTATTGTACATGAACAGTACATCTAATTGAACACTAGAAGCAATATAACGCTGCAGCAATAAGAAAAAAGTGTCATCATTCTCATCTAT
Organism: Zhuqinia jingwanae; assembly: GCA_027744095.1. NCBI lineage: Eukaryota > Metazoa > Arthropoda > Collembola > Entomobryomorpha > Paronellidae > Zhuqinia > Zhuqinia jingwanae. Next base: position 16,613 of record JAHZNC010006160.1, read on the forward strand.
CAATTTGGTTATTTCACTAAGAAAAAAATATTAAAAAAAAAATTATACACAGAACATGTGCGTATAATATGCAGTTTGTAGTTTGCCATGTTGTCACTTGTACATACGCAAGTGTTTCATTCAACACTCTTATATTTAATTACTTAATGGCTAGTAGCGTTCACATATTATGTATGTACATTCATCATTTTATATGTATAGGTATTAGTAAATTGTCGCTTCGCCACACAACAGTAAAGAACCAACAAGTGAAAGTTTTTATGGCGATCATGATGATGAGGATGATGATTATCGTGTGACTTGTAAATTGCAAGAAGTATTACGCATTTTTTTTTATATCACAGAAAAACAAAAAAAATCTTTTTTAATTTTTTTTCCTTTTCTTTCTAGAAAAAAAATATATGTTAGTATACATATTGGAATATTATGCATAATAATATGCATAGTCTGTTTCATTAAACGATAACGATTACAATTCTAGCACCGGTTTTCTGCCTACTTCTTCGTGTTCTCTCGTAGAAAAAACGTGTAAATGGGCTAGCTAACTTCATGGCATTTTATTTTGCATTCAATTATCATTTTTTATAATAAGTTTTACTACGTTTGATGTTGTCTATGCGCTGTGATTTTTATCTTTCGAGTTTGAAAACATTTCATTCTGCTGCTGCGTAGCAGGTTAGTATCATATGCACATATGTATATTATGTTTGTAATAATATGTGTGTCCGTGAGCAGCGTAGTACAAAGTACAGATAACGTAGTTTAAACATGTAGAAACTTTTGTTGTTATTGCCGTTTCATATGATGTGATGTGGTGATTTTTGCACACCTCATAAACGAGCCAATAGGAAACCTACTTGAGTACGGAGTGATCCACCCACTCTCAACTCGCAATAAGAAAAAAACACACATTCTACGTCACAACATAACATACATATTATATGCATAGCATAATAATGTACGACGTAGCGGTCTTGTTTTTCTCATTTCTTCATTATTATTATTTTTTGTTCTTGTGTTCTTCTGGTGTTGATGATGCTGTTATTTTGAGCACAACATTTTAAAATACTGTGCACATACACGTAACTTGGCTAAAACGGACTCTGTTCTGTTGAGAAAATGTAAACACGTTGTAATGAAAAGGATATTTCGGTTGAGAAGATGTAAACAACTTTTAATAAAAAGGATATTATATATTACAAATGGTGATTGTTGGGACGAGGGTGAATCATTTGATGCTTTTATACAAGCTAGGTCAAAGAATGGACTTGCAGAGAGCAGATTAAAACGACGCATATAACATCATCGCATCGTAGTAGTAATTCTAAGAAACTGTGGTGAACCGACCATCCCTTTCAACCAACCATCAAGCAGGCTGTTTTGTATGTTTTTTTACGCAGTTTAATACGCAGTGAGCAAATAATACCACTTTGTAAATTTCTTTCACTTATGTAAATAGGTATGCAGATATATCGTTTTTATTATAAATGTAATAACTATATCAGAATTTTTTATCAAAAGAAAAACAAGAAAAATACGCAGCTGGAGACGACTTCTTCTTTTAATGTAAACGAATCTAAAAAAAAAAATTAGCTGGCTTGCTGGGAGAAGGAGAAGAGATTATTTTAAGTAACGAATAAATTCTGACAGTGATATATGTATATAGTACTATACAGTATACATTAAGAATAAAATATTATCCTACTTGGTTGATGATCCCATATTATACATAATATAATCTTATTTACTGTTGAGTTTGCGTCCATGTCCCTCCATTTGACTGATACGAGTAAAAGAGAAGGAGAGGAGAAAAAAAGAAGCCAATAGCCTTTTATTAGGAGCTTTCATTTCGTACTAGAGATTATATGTTTTTTCTACATAGTTCTCTAGTATCAATTGTAATTTTCTGCACGCTCACATTATTAAATTTTGGCTAGCAGTAAAGGAACGCAAAATGTAATGGTATATATTATGTATATGCACATATATATATACTGCATGAGAATAGGAGTGGTCCGGAAGCGGTGACAAACCGTATAATTTTGCAACGCTACTGTAAAATAATACTTTTTTTTATCGGGTTAGGTTATTGGCGTAGCCTTGAAAAGACACGCGTTCTATAACAAACATGAAAGCAGGCATACCTAATATTTTTCTTGTATTTAATAAACAGTATTGAGCATGCCAATTGGAAAGAGAGAGGTATATAGTATGCAATACAAAGCAACAAAATTGATACTTTTCTCGGTGGTGATGGCGTTTATGAGAGGTGAGGTGGGGCGAGGCAGGAAAAGGAACCGATAAAAGAAAAAACAGAGTAGAGCAAACATCGAATGGTTTTTCTTAGAAATTGGCAAGTTGAAGGTCTCTGTCGTTTACTAATACTTTTTACGTTGCTGATGATGAAAAACAAACAGTTTTGGCCGGCTCACACCACCATCATCACGCCACCGGCAACACCATGATAAAAACAAAGCAAACATTTTTTTTCCTTATCATGCTTATCATTGATATTCCACGTGTGATGTTGCTTTGAATGTGAAACTATATTGTAAATTGATTATATAAAAAGCACACATGTGTGTAGACCAACAACAACAACATCAAAACAACATTAAAAAATAGTTTTTCCCTTTGATATAAATCTTCATGTGAATCACGCCATTTTCAAATGTGTGAAATAAAGTCGGAGTATAAGTATACCGTGCCTCGTCAAATACATACCATATCAGCATCATATTGTATAAAAACAGATCTTTTTTAGTGGGAACGGAACAACGCATTTACTTTATCCCATGTGACCCGCTTTATTTGTTTCAAGGGAGCTTGGGCTGGAGTAAAGGTACAGCGTTTGTACATACTATAGAGTACTACCACAAAATAATGGAGTTGGTGACTTCTTTTTCGTATCAGCACATTATTTTTGTTGGCTTGGTTCCATGAAATGAGCTATGGGCTGTGAGTAAGTACTGAGCCGGCTCACTCCCATTTCCAACCAACCAGGTTCATCATAGGTTTATCCAACAGCAGCAGAAGCTTGTTTTTCATTTCCTTTCTAAGAACTCTACGCAACTCTCCGGAATGTGGAGAAAGGACGCCACGCCGAATGCCGGAGAAAGCAGAGTTCCCAACTACAGCACGACAGAAAAAGTGTTGGAGTTTGGTTGGAGCAGAGAGCTGAAACTACTGACCTAGAAAAGAAACTATAATGTTGGCCTAGTTTGAAGATGCATATGCACAACACATAGCCTAGTAGCCTTGGTGGATGGAATATACCTACGTATATTACGTATGTATTTAGAGATACACGCGCCTTGTACCCACTGCCCCTCCACTACTTCCTCTCCTCCTTCTACTACGCAGTAGTAGTAATGGGGTACTTTACTGCTGCTGCTTCTTTAAAATAACATGCATTGCTTGCATTTTCCCAGTGGAAACATTTTTTTGTGTAGGGATATTACCCTCTATATACACGTGTAGGAAAATACTGTTTTCCTGGTTTGTTTGATTTGCCTTTCTCTTCAAATAATAATACCTGCGTGAACTACGAAACAAGGACGTGCTAGTCGCTCTGCTCTGCTTGCTCTACTAAATACTTTTTTGCTCGTCGGGCTGGAGCAAATGAGATGCTGTATGTGACCAGACCACTGACTATAAAACGTACCTTGCTACTTTACTCTACTTTCTCTAGTATTTTTTTCATTGTTCCTTTATTCGCTGGAAAAAGTAGGCTATGTCCTCATCATATGAGCACCAGAGAGATGAGATCTGTTGGACCTCTTTTGTTTTTTGTTGTGGAGTCCATCCCATATAATAAAACGTATATTATTGTTCATCCTCACGGTGCTCGGCACAGAGGAGCCAAGTTAGGCAGCGACGCGGCAGAGATGAATATGCGGAGGAGGAATTGAATTGATGCTGGTAACTTTGCTAAGGATCATGATGGTGATGTTGGTTGGTGGGAGCTGACCTACTTTTTATAGTCCTCTGTTCTCCTGTTTTCTGTTGTTGTTGTTATGTTGGGTACGCTGTACGTTCAATGCTGTACGTAGCAAGTGTCGTCCCATTTTCCCTGTAGCCATATATACACACAGCGAAAAGCCAATATTTCTTACAAAGAAATCTGTGACTTTGGTTCCACTTTTGCTCTTTTATCGCTTCGCACCGCACACACCCCACAGCATCAACTTACACATCTCACAATCACAGAAAGAGAGTGCTCAAATAATATGCGAAACAGAAGATGAGCTTACAAAGCGAAAAGAGAAGAGTGAGGCAGGGAATTTGGGGTTTTGGGCTGGGACTTACTCGTAGCCTGTGGCAAACGTGAAACAAAACAGCTTCAATCATTATCAGCATCAACCCAGCGTGTATATAGGACATACACATAATCGCATTTCCACTTGCTATTACATTTGATGATGATGATGATGCCGATCTATGGCAAAGCAACCGAGCTATGTAACATCTTACAATCTACTTTAAGAACCAAATTTTGTATTTGATCTGTTTTTCTTCAAGAAAAGAAGGGAAAAGTCATCATCATCACAATCTGTTTCCCGACTGTCCTCACCTCGGATTTGATTTTGTATTTGACATTGACAAACTTCTATAATTGTGTTAGTACCATTTACAAACTTGTTTCTTTATCAAAGACCCCACCAGCAGCCCATCCCAAATACTAAAGCAATTAATTGTAAAAACAGTGAGTGAAACGGATGGATTCGATGAGATGAAAAAGCGTTATATAGTAGCCATTGTCATAGCCTTGGCCCTGATTTAAGCGTTATGCCAAAATATTCATCTTTCGACTCTTCCTTTTTACACCACAACGCCAACACATTATTAGGCATACATATTTTGTATGTACATAGATACAACAGTGAGACTAGGATGTTGATGATATGAGTTGTTTCCAAAAAAAAACCTCTTCAGAAGAATGATTCTTTGTGTTTATCATCACGCTCCTGCCTGTCATGTACATTAATTTTTGGCACTCACTTACACACAATATTATTGTGCTTTTTGTGTGAGCGTGTGTACACTCAACTTCCTCCTCAGTCGTTTATTAGCTGACATTATGACACAGCAGAGCAAAAGGGATATCCATATATCTCAAACACAGTCCATTCGCTATATTATGCAATACAATAAAATAACTATAAAAATGATCATTCACTCTTTCATCTTCAGCCCAACTCCGCCCATACACTCGACTCCCTTTATTTATCTTCTTTTTCTACGTTTGACTCAGGCAAGGTAAGTATGGTAGTGATTTCCAAGTCAGGCAAGTGAAACAGAAATGGAGATTGAACTCGCTTTTTTATGCAAATAATTTATTTCCTTGATGTCATAAGTCCAGGTCACCACCACTCACAAAAACGCGGTGACAGGAAGACAGAGAATTAAAAGGGGAATCAGACAAGCATAAAAAGGACACTGAGAGAGGGAGAAAAAAAAGTGGAAAGAGAAGAAGAGAGTGAAGTGGAGAAATGGTGTGATGGTCATAGCCGTCAGCATAGAATTACAATAAAATATACATACTCTTTACTCTGACTTGAGATGATTTTGATGTTGTGCAAAACTAAAATTCTGTACTGATGGCGGTGGGGAGGGTGAGTGCTGCTGAGGCAATCTAACAAATGGGTTCCGCGATGGATGGATGGATATGACACAACAACAACATCATCATCAGGAAATAACAGTCCATTTGCTACTATCGCCACTTGATACAAACACATAACAAAGCTGTTATACACATTACCGTCCTCGTCATGATCGACATCATTTCTCTACATAAACCACACGACACATCATCATCATATCATAACAGAGCAACAAGAATAATCACACAAAACGCAATACTACGCTCTTTTACTTTTGCTCTAGATTTATAATATTGTTACTATAATCATCATCATCATTATGACGGTTTGCCGTTTGAGTTTGGCTTGGAGGGATACACTCCACTCGTCTCAAGTCAAGCCAGAAACAAAAAAATTACAAAGCAACACTGACTTGACTTGAGTGAATGTTATGTTATGTTGTGAGTTGTTGTGTGTGTGCTATGATGATGTGATTTGATGTTCTGTGGTGCTCAAATTGCTGCTGTGATCTGATGAGATATCATTATTATGCTGATGATGATGATGTTTCTGATGGCATAATGCATTGGAAAGGAGAAATGATGTTCATGATGATGATGGTTGATCGTCAAGTAAAAATAAGAGCATTTTCATCTCAACAACTCAACGCACAGTCAACATTTACACATTTTCATTTTTGTTACGTTTGATATATATTTTTGATGATCTCGTCTCAGGAGGAATAGTTAATCACCATACATCTCTCTACTACACAAAATCTCAAACTGCTATTACCTATGTTGTGTTATGTGAAGATTGTATTTCCTAACATATTAGTAGGTATACACAGTATATTATATTGTATATGCAAGCATGCATGCATGCATTCATTTCATTTTTTTCGCATTGATGATGATGATTAAAATTTCACAACAAAAATCGTGACTTTATGCTTGACTTGAGAAATTATGCTTTTATCACTACATGAAATGGTTTGAAAGAGTGAAAAAGTGAGCTTGACGAATCGATGGATGCATCTCTTCACTCACAAAACACAACTCACTCCTCTCCTCTCTACCGACTTATCTTTACAAAAATTGATATTCACTTTTGCTCTATGATGCAGAGTTATATAAAATACGCAACAATATACACAACAAAAGTAATGAGGAGGAGATTTGCACTAATAAAATAAAAATACGTGTCGGTGGTGGTGCTGATAATTATGATGATGATGATGGTGGGGCTCTATAGTACATACATAGCTCTACGCACGAATTTTTAACTGACGGATTGCCTTACTGTTACAATTTGCAATTCATCCTTTCGACCAAAAAAAATAAGAGCAAAACAGATGGGGTAAAAACGAATATGGTTCATAGAGGACGAATAACTTCACTTATTTTTGTGCAGAAGAAATAAAAAAACACTTTTCCATTGTTTGTAATGCTTGAATTACCGTCAATTCACAGGAAAAACTTTCTCGTTTTTTTCTTCATCTTTTGCTGGTTGTTGGTCTCTTTTTGATTTGACGAGAGTAGAGTGTGCCATTGTCACACAAAAGAAACGCATCCTTTTTTAAGAGACAGAATTCAAAAAATGATTTTCCTTTTTAGCAGAAATTGCACAATATGCCAGCATACACCATTCTTTTTGTAGCAGGCAGGCAATATGCACAGTATAGTTCATCATCATATCACACGACTTACTTCATCATCATCATCAGCAATTTTGTTTGACTGTTATTGTTTGAAAAACAAAAGTGAACAGAGCAGAGAAGCATGTCTTTTGTCTTTAGCGAGTGAAATGCTTTCTGGTGGTGGTGATGTCGTGCTCAAGTAATTTGTACTTGTTTTATTTTATTTTATAAATCTCTTGTCTTGTCATTGTTGTCGTTTGTGTGTGTATATATGTGTGTAGAAACTGCATTAATAAATCACGGCAACGTCAATGACATCTTCATGTTCATCTGATTCTGATAGTTCAACATCATCACCACTACCACCACCACATGTACAGTCATTCATGATGATAATGATAACAATGGAGGAGGACTAATTAACCATGTAAATGGAACAGAAGAGAACAGCGAACATTTTTGGTTGAGAGGGAGAACAGAGAGAAAGAGATATCAACCGGTATAAATGCATTTTTGATTATTATATTATGATCATACAAAAAAGCCGGCCGTGGTTTGTACTAAAAATATACGCAAAATATAAATTATATATGTGGATATCTACAGTCTCTTCTAGAGCCGGTCTCCAATCCTCCTCCAATCCACATCAAGTCAAGTCATATAGAAGATGAATACAAAATATAATACATGACATGTGTGAAAGTAAAGTAGTGGAATTCATAGTACTCACATTCTTATTTATTATTGCTGTACTCTACACTCTTCTTGCCTGACAGCTTTTTTGCTCACATCAAATCTCCATAATAAGTACATAATAATGATAATATGATGATGGTGGTGGTGGTGGTGGTATGTAATAATAATATAATAAAGAGAGGGACAAGGAGAGAGAAAAAATGCAACAGCAAATTGTAATATATTCTGAAGCGGTACTCCTCCTGGTTCTGCTCTACTGAATGCATCACCATCATAATATTAATATCACATCACATTCATTATAATATTTCACGTTTATATTATTATTATTAATGTGCTATACCTACCACTACTACCACAGCCACCCCGACCAAACACCAAACCAACTCAATCCGTATTTGGTGTTTTTGGGGAGACAAACAGAGATCTCATGTTTCCCTTCGTATTATTATTCCTTCATCTGATGCTTTATGAACAATGTGTATGCAAATAATGTGATTTTGCAACTTTTGCCCTCCTCTGAGTGATATGTTAGGTTGTTCTCTTGAAACAATGTCACTAAAATACAAAATGTGCAATTGTACAAGTGTATCGATAGTGAAGCTTTTGTCAAAATTGTTGCAACCTGAAAAAACCTGCTCTATCATTTGAGGAGGACGACAAGAGTCTCTTCAATTCTAATTCTGTATTCTACTCACATTAAAAAGCTACATTTTTCTTACTTGTTATCATTATCATTGCATTTTTACCCTGATCTCTCTCTATCTTCTATGAAATCCTTCACAACCATAATGTACTTCTCTAATAATAATAATACCAATGCACACGCAATTTGTTTCCAAAAATAATAATGATTACTAGTTACGACGTGCATACATCAAGTATAATCGATCACCAATTAAGGCTAATTACGAGATTACGTAAAATGCATTGCTAATTTTATTGTGTTTTTTGGGAGATTTAAGCCGTTTTGTTGTACTAAAAAATTCACGTATGAATGTTTACAAAAATGTAGTTTACTTACGTGCGTGCATTGTTTGGCCTTGCCTTGCTTTTTTTTATTCTGGTTAACTGACTCGGATTCTGATTCTGACAGAGATACTGACTGACGAAGAGACAAGCCTGATTAGTTTGACAAGATAAACACAAACAGACAAGTGAAGTGCGGAGCACTAAACATAACGAAATTATTATTGAGCACTACTACTACAGAGAAAAAGCACAATACAAGGTTTGTTGAGTCGCAATTGTTGTTCTAGTAAAATCAAAATATTAATAAAATCAACATAAACTGCTTTGAAAATGTTAGTTACAAACGCTAGAGCACTAACATAGTTAAGTTAGCACCATTCATTTTCAGAGAGAAGGTAATAATAATAATAATGATATGATTAGAGTGGCATAATAACATTAACTAGTATGTTCAGCAGCTATTCATGTAACGAACAGTATATTATTAGGGTAATAATGAAATGGTAATGATAATGATATGATAATCAGCGCAAAAACACAACACCAGAGCTAAAAATCATAAGATCAAAATAAAATGCATATTGCGAAAGACGCAAAGATGCAAAAAAAGTAAAAAGAACAACGGCAATATTTTTTTTATGATGTGGTACAAGGCAACTCTTAAAAAGAGCATTCATTGAGCAGCGCATACGCGCTTGTGCCTATGCGCAGTTTGCTGCAAAGTGCAAATTGCTTTTAATGCAAGCGACTCGAGTCAATGCATATTTATGTTGATGATGATGGCGGGGGATAGATAATGACAACTATGAAACAAATACGTTGCTTTATATTTACACGCGCATGTACAGTATTCGAAAATTCGAATCATAGGGTTTCACATTTGAAAATATATGTATGCGTGCGCGGGACCTAACCGAATATTTGAAATTTGAATTTTTCCAAACGGCAAAGCAGTAGTGCATGTTGTTATGTTGCGTGTGACGTATACAAGAACACATTAAAAATCAAACATACGAAATTGTTCCGCTGCCGCGAATTTTAAATATTTAACTTGTTACTTTTTTATCTCGTTTTTTTACCCTTCGACCGACTACATTGTGCACTTGTTAGTGTTTCTAACTAGCTTGTTGCAGAGAAAATCCTCTTACGCCTTATCTGTTTTCATCACAGTTGTCATCTTGCGTGATTTATGCATGACCTCTTCCTGTTTTGCTTGTGTCAGCATGCATTTCTTCTGCTTTGCTTATTTTGCTTTTTTTAAAGCTTAAAAAAGTTTAAACGGAACTTGCTTAATGTCAAATTATCATTGTACTTGTTTCTTTATACTTTGTTTAATGCAATGCAACTTGCAACTAATTCCTTTTCGTTCTGGCGACACAATGACAATGCTCATTCTAATTGGATGCGAAAACTAAAATGACATGTCTTCCTCGGTCTCCACTTTATATATTCACTCGTCTAGAAGCCTGTCATGTCATGAACATGTATTGCAATTTTTGCATCACATGTCCCGTTAGTGTTATCACTACTAGCTCTACAACTTGCCGATAAGTTGATAAAATACTACTACACGGATTAGTTTAGTGACTGCTACAAAGTTGTAATGGCAATGCAATGGATAAAAAACTGGCTTTGGGAGTGATAAATAACAAACAAAAAAAGTTTTAAAAAAAATGCTAATCGGCCAGGCTCATCGGCACCATCACTGTCACAGCTTAGAGAACTACTTACTTAGTGCTCTGTTCAAAAACAAATAATAATAAAAAAAATTAAGGTACAACGAGTCTCCAATGTGCATAGGTACGGTATTGAATGGGAGAAAAGAGTAGAAAATCAATTGAGCCGCGTGTGTGTGATATATTTTTTAGATTGTTATCACCGGTGACTTTTGACAAAAAAGAAACAAAGCCATTTGGTGACGAATGCTGCAACAAACATGCATAAACATAACATAATGCATAGGTAGATGTAAATCTGACAGATTTTAAAGATTTAAATAAAAATCTCAAGTAAGCTGAGCTGCAAGTTAGATGACCTACTATAAAACTACTTCTTTTGTTTTAATTTTTATCATAAATAATCTTGGGAGTGAGAAAATCAATTAAAAATATAAAGCACATAAACAATTTGAAAGGTGAGGAGAACCCCTCGGAGAAACTTTTATATAAATTTGGTTGGTGTGATTAAAGTTGAAAACGCATTATATATACATAGGCATATAGCATAGGAAAAACCGGATAATTTACCTGGCAGGGTTTCTATATTGCTGTGAACTGTATTATATATATTATTATATACATAACACATAATTTATTTCAATAATAAGAAGTCAGTGAACACTTGTTTTCTCTCCTCTTTTTTCCACTGACTGTCCTGCTTGATGATCTACAAGCTTCATTGCATCTATCATTTTGCTCCAAGCAAATTACTATGCTCATTGCTCATCATCATCATCCTCTTTTTTCCTCCTTCTTATAATCTTTCCTTTTAGTCTCAGCCCTATCACCAAACAAACAAACTTTGAAGTTTAGTCGAAAAAAATATAAATAATTAATCACCAGTCAAATTTATTTTGCACGCATATGCATGTATGTATGTACATATAATCTAGATAACTTAACTGACACACAAATTTTCAAGTGCACACGTTAAATAGACAACCCCATTTGCAAATTTCAAAGTGGTATATATTTTCCTGTAGCAATCTTCAGTCTGGTGAGCAATACGTGGCTCTACTACAGATAATCACTTTGAATTGAATGCGCGTTAGTGCACTGAAAAGTAATTATTATAAGTTTTATTATCAAAACGAGATACTATTATATAGAGAGAGGATAATTATATTATAGTTGCATACCTATGCAAAACGGTAGTAACAATATGGTGGTGTAAAAGCAAGCTACATACGTTTAAAATACACACAGGTGTTCCCCGCTCTCCAATTTTATGTATAACAATGGATAAGCTCTACTTCCTATGCAAACCGGTAGATTTTATATTAATTTTTATTAATAATGAAAGTTGACTAAATAATAAATAATTGTTTTTTTCTTAATTGAGTGGCAAATGCATATATCATGCATATATATATATCTAAACAACAAAATGGATCGGTTAACTGTATATACCTATTCAACAAAGAAACTTCTTGAAACTTAAAATTCCATAAAACGGTTTTCATTTCAAATACTTATTTATTATGCATTTTTAAATATTGGAAACTGGATTTCTGTACAAAAAAAATATTTTTCAAGCTTTGTTACTTTATTTTTTTCTTGTATATACTTTATCAGTGGTCATGTGGTGCCGGCTCGGGTCATACAACTCCACAACCACCACTACTACATAATAACCAGCTGTTAATCTTTTAACTTTTATAGCACAAGACAAGGGAGCAACATCATAAAAAACACAGCAGTTCCAAAGACTGTGATGTACGAAGGCCGTTACCATCATCAATATAGCAAGTATGCAAAGAGTTCATCATCATCTCTCTTACGACCGACCGACGACGGGACGGGTTATGCACATTTATACATATATATACTTTGTACATGATTATTAAGGTGAGGGTCATGTAACTCTTCTTCTTCCACCAGTTCACCAGAGTCAGCCGAGAAAAAATACCGGTTTGCCCAGCAAAAAAGAGGAAGAAGTAGTAGCAGAAACAACAGCTGAATAATATCGAAGAAAAACTGATCCGTTTTCTTTATGCATGGGCATGGGCAACATGTTTCTTTTTTTTCTCGTTCTCTCTCTCGGTCAAGTTGGCCAGAGTTTCTACTGCACCGATAGGGATATAACGCGTACAACCAACTTTCGCCTGGAGCTGTTATCATCTTCACCACATCATCATCATATCGAATTATATTTGTGTAGCGCAACAGTTCTTCTAAACATTATACGTATATCTGCTAATATATAATTG
>JAHZNC010006160.1:29471-49292 GCA_027744095.1 Zhuqinia jingwanae
TATAGAGAGAAACAACTGATATTATTGTGATTACAATTTAGGTGGATGTTGGACATGAATAGTAATGACTTATTATAAAGTATGTATACAGTTTGAGGAGGAGAGAGGGTTAGAATGTGTTGAGTATGTGGATAATGTACAAATATGCATGCATGTATGTAGGTGGATACTGGGTGGTGGGCTGGTCTCGTAGAGAAAAGAGGAACAATGGGCGCTGCTGTTGCAGCAACAACAACAAAAACAGTAGCACCGGTTGATTTGCCGGTCATCAACAGGAGCGGCAGTAGTAGTGGTAGGGAAAACACATGGGAAATGTAGTGAGTTGTTGCGAGTATAAAATGATCATAATGAGCGTGATGATGATGATGATGATATGATTGAAGGGCAGGGACACTGCTCCCACCACATCCACATCATCATCAATCCAACCACAAAAATTATAATTACATCGTTGCATACTATATGTATGCATGTAGCTGTACTACTCAATTGTTATGTTTAAAAAAATGTATATATTATACTTACACATTATTGTTCCTCGGAACGTCAATGGAGGCAGTTTGCTGGTTTCGTTTCCGGTCTGTAACATCAGCCAACCTGGCAAAGTCAAAGTCCTGCTCCTGGAGGCGAGCGGATTTCCGTGACTCGAGCAAACGGACCTCATCCAATTTCTTGGTCACATCGAATGGAAGCTGTACACACAAAACAATACAACAATACAACATTATATATATATACCATTTTTAGCTGTGAAAAAATCCTCTCATCTATTTTTGTTTAAACAATTTTTAATGAGTGCCATTAACAAAAAAAACGTTCTACAAAGTGAAGTGAACTTTTAATATAATAATATTTTTATTGTTTGAGGAACAACCGTTCTTTTGCGCTGCACTAAAAATGCAACGTTGATGATGAGATCGGAGATTTGATGAACGTATAGTGTTAAAGTAAATGCCAAGTATTGTTATGTTATGAGCTGCATTTATTACCATTACTCATTATTACAACCATCATTTACCGTGAATAAAATGGAGTCACATCGTAAAACAACTTTTGCATAACTATCTCATCCTAAAATCTACTTTTCCCCTTTTTTTCAAAACAAAGTTTTTTTTTGCCATAGACTGAATAAATCTTTATACAAGTTGTTCATTGTATACAATTTACTAAAACAATTTTATACTTTGCCTCACTTGCCGGCTACAACACGGCAACTGTTGTTATTACACATAATATTTATTGTAGTACACCATTATCCTAAAATGTTTCTTTAAACACTGTATCAGATTTAACATTCTCTCCCCCAAAAACAACAACAACAACAAGAACCAGCAGCATCACACCAAAAAAAATTTAAAATTGCAAGCTTTCATTCTCCCCTTTTTTTGGTTCATCATAAATTTTTCACAAAAACTCAAAAAATAAAAATAAATTCGTGTGAACTGCTATGCTGTGAACATGCTTACAATTTACACAGGCATACTTCCAAAAATGCAGCACAGTTATCATAATAATAATTTTGATGGCAATTACGCACCACCATATCATATCTCTCTCTATCTTCTTTTTTTTCTGTTGTTCCTCCACTTTTATCAATTGGCAGCGAACAGTGAACACACCATTACCACCACCATCATACCTACATGTTATCATATCATGAAAACTGAATGGTATATGTACGCAACCAAATCGGCGTCATTAGCCGATAGGTACAATATACAAAACAATTTATGAACTTGTACTTATAAGAACAAACGAACGAACGACCCCGGTTTTGTGATAGTATTATGGTATGATATTCATTTCATATTTGTTATTATTATACCTAGTCATTACAACCGCATTAGGATCACTCACTACCACCACCACACCACCTCCACCACTCGACATCATCATCATCATCATAATTATCATCAGAAACGGAAAATATAATGTAGCATCAAACAAACAAAACTTGATACTGCTATATATTTTCCCCTGTGCTCCGTATACCCTGCTTCTATTTCTGTTTTCTCTCTATTTAATTTTGTGCGTGTGTACTTTTAGTACACGGTCGTGCGTGCAAACACAAAATATATATTTTTTTGTACTCAATTTTACTTTGGTTTCTCATATATCACTCCTGCTGACTAGGCTCCACCAGAAAAAAAATCTTTGCCAGATTTATTTCTCTTGCTTTCCGATTGCAAACATGCCTACAAATTTACTACAACCGTGTTGCTGGTTATATTATACACAGAGTCGTATATCGGATCGGGTTACAAACTTTACATTTTGTTCGTAACATGGTCATGCTTATTTTCTAGGAACAAGTAAAACGCCAAAAAATATGCAAGAATCGATTTCAGCAGAAACGAAATAGAGGAGTGCGTACAAACATGCTAATCCATAGAAGCCACCTGCTACTAAAAACCAAAAACGAACCATATCATCACGCCATACCGTACATCCTCACCGCGCGCAGTAAACAAAATTGCCATAATATTATTACTGCCACTTGTTTACTTTTGTCATGTTCAAAATAATATATACGCTTGCCTTGCAACCCTGACTGAACAGTGAACTCCAACTTTAGTACTTTTCATGGCTTGTTCATCGCTTATCGCTTCTGTATCTTGAAAAGTTTCATGCCTCCGCGCAGTCCACACCTTCAGCTCCTATATCACATTACATTACCATAAAACTAAAACTATAATAGCTATCACAAATATTCCACAGCAGCAGCAGCAGCAACAACAGCATCTCCAATCCATCGTCGCATCATTTGCCTACCATTGATGCATTGCGTGCCATCGTGCCACAATAAAACACGATCCTCTAAGACAAAGATGTATACTTATGTACCTATGTACAATGTAATATATCCAATTATTATTAAATTTTTCATGACAGGCCCTATTTATTTTTTTAGTGAGGATAATAATTCTATACACATATATGTCAATGTGATTGAGGAGATGCGAGACATTCGGTGTACATACCTGCTTAACATGAATCAAGAATGCGGATAAATTCACGAAAGGAGGCACGCACGCACATTTTAACAGGTGATCTGTGATCTTTTATTTTGCTGCTGTTGCTGTGGGGGAGCTCCCATAAAAATCCCACATCAAAAAGCAGCAACAACAATAAAATTCCATAATAATTTCTCTGAACATGTTATGTTATACATTTTTTTGCTCTGTTCTGGTGATCTGCTTTTTTTTATTGTAGAAAAAAAATCTATCATCAAAACAATATATCCACCTTTCTTGCTGTTGTACTACATAGTTTGGTCGGTACTTGTCAATCATCTTTTTATTCTCATCATCGCCATGTATTCTTCTTCTTCTTCTTCTCTCTCTCTCTCTACATCTCTGCATGATTTGATGGCTCCCAATCATTCATCCCTGCAGTTTCCTTTCTGCAGTATTTTAACAAGTTGAGTGAAAGAAAATTATGCCGAGTCATAATAAATAGCAGTAATAAAAATTGATTGGTCAATAATGGCGTAATAATAATAATATATTAAAGTATACTATCTTTCCTTTATTCTGCTAACTACATCTCTCATCTCATCTATCTCTCTTTTGCTCATTTCTATTATTCCCTTGATGATGATAATAAAAATATGATTTTTTCTTCATAATACACAATAATAAGTAATAAGAGTCATAGTCATAACCAACTATACCGACTGATACAGAAACAGAAAAGAGCATACCTCCACCGCCGCCGCCGCCAAACAAATCACAAACCAACAAAAAAAAAGTAAATGTGCTCTTGCCATAGAGCGTGTACTATAGTTTGTTTGTAGTGAAGTGGAGGTATTTCGCAAGATTTTATAGAAACTTGTTTCATCATTCTCATCATCATCATCTTCGTCACATTATCAGTGCAGCTGCAGTATAGTAAGACTCAATAAGAATTACAACGACGACAGCTATGATAGCAGATGCACTAGTAAATTTTTAAACTGTGCTACACAAGGATATATATATTATAGTCGGACAGACAAGCAAATTAAATCAAAGTAAAGAATCACATTGGCAGTTGTTCTGGTTGGAGGAGATGATCATCGTATTTCAAAAAATAAAAATTTATGGCGATAAGAGTTTAATACAAAGAGTATGTGGCGGTGTTGGAGGTACAGACGGACACTGACGTTTACGATGACATAGATGTGATATGATATGATACAGTGGACTGGGGAACTGCATCTTTACATGATATTTTTTGTCAGGAAGACTAGATCATTGTTCATCATTGTCGTGGCCATTAGGAATGTCTCATGCTGGTTTAACAGTGAAATAAAAATTGGATTGTGGACAAACTACTACACTTGAAAACTTCAACTACAACAACGGAATAAATCTCTTTTTTTTTGTGGGGGGTATACATAAGTTGTTCCTCTATAAAAAATTATACAAAAAGGACAATGCAAGAGAAGTTGTGGTACGAATACAATAATGCGATGCAATTGAAATTAAAATTATTGTTAAGGAAAAAAAATTATTAGTATTTTTTGGGCGAAACTGAATTTTGCAAAGGTAATAAATAACACTGGGTGAGGAATGCTTGCCATGTCATGCCAAAATATTAAAGTTGAAAAAGTTGGTGTCGCCTCGCCGGTTGTTATTACGTGCCGGCCGGTGAAAAGGAAGAAATGGGATGAGAGATGAATATATTTATAAAAAGAAGGAGAAGATGATGATGATGACGATGATGATGACGATGTAGGCATATAAATAAGCCAACTAGGCATGTTCACATGTCACGAGTTATTACAGTAGAGTGGTCTCTCTGCTGGTCCCATTATCATTATCATCATCGTCAGCAGGTCTTCTACTACAACCACTACACCAATATCAAATCAAATGCAGAGAGTGCAGTAAATGTGTAAATGTACATTTTAGTTATTATTATTATTCTTCTTCTTCTTCTCCTTGTTAAATCACTCTACTCTAATGCAAATAACTTGGTGAATATGTATATTTAATTTTGGAGTGGAGTGGATGTGGGCCACGACGCACAAGAAAACAAGGAGTAATAAATACACGCGCTCACTTAACAAAGTAAATAAAGCACTCGAAAAAATAACTTGGAGGAGGGCAACAGCAATAACAGAGGAACAGGTGAATGAATTGATCACATCACATGACCGTTGCAGCTCACTCACTTAATGGGCAATTATTTTTTACAAAAAAAAATGTTCGCTATGCAGCCATTATTGAAAGGATTTTGGGCATTTAAATATTTCTCTCTCTCTCTCTCTCTTTTACTTCAGCTCAAAAAACCAAGAAGGGTACAAAATGCTTACTCAGTTTATCATGCATGTCATCTTTCATATTTACAATAATTTTGAAACTTTTGAAAAAAAAGTATACATGCATTTATTACACTTTATATTAAATTTTATGGCTTTTTTGTCATCTCTTCTCCTTTTTGATCTTCTTTTCTTGCCAGAAAAAAAATAATAACTACAAAGTTTAAAAACACTTGTATTGTTGGAACTGAATATTACTATATACTATTCTAACTCATAATATGCTAATATAATTTTCATTATCCTTTACCAACTCAGCTCACATTTGAATTCAAATGAAAATTGTACAATTTTGGAGTGACAACGCTACACGGTTGATTGTGACTGTAATTGTAATGTACAGAATGGGTTTGCTAAAAGGAAAGTGCATACATTACAGAAAAAAATATTACACGAGCACACAAGAACACACACAAACACACATCATTTCATATCATATCTCATCATATAAACTTTGTTGAATAAATAAATTTTTTTATAAACATCTTTTACGCCGTCTAGCTAGCAGCGCATATATAGATAGCCTCCTACTTTATACGTACCTACCATTTTGTGCGTATACCTCAAAGATTGTATGTAATATGCAAAGTAAATAAGTCAGCAGGAGCGAACAAGCCACTAAATAAAGTTTGTCCTCATCTTTTTGTATGCAAATATATATTTTTAAAAAATGAGATGTAAAGCAAGTTGTTCTTCTGTCCAAAAAGAAGAAGAGGATGATAATGATGTTGAGAGATGAGTTTTTTTTTGCACACAGAGAAGAAGATACAGAGAGAAAAAAGACGACACATTTTTAATGTTGTTGTACGTTTGTGTTGATGCCCATAATAATTCATTTATCTCTGTTCTTTTGATATGATGCCATTTAAAATACTACAAGACAAACCTATCATATGCACATATCATATAATATGCAAATCTTTTGCTGCGTATCAAGTCAAGTTATACAGGTACATTGTATTATTTGTATAACTTTGTCAGATGACTGACTTTGGTCTGCCTTGATGATAACCGTGCAAAGATTATGCGATGGGGGAAACAGGATCCCGTTACAAGTATGTACATATATACACTGCTCCTCTTTGCAATCCCAAACATAGGTGTAGTATTTTTTTTTATCTTTTACTTTTCCCTGTGCTCCTGTTATGCTATAAAGTGAGTACAGGGCTTGCAATTTAATGATTATGATGATGATAGTAGCAATAATAGTAATCTGCGTTGCTGATTTTGAGTCTATGCGTATCCAAAGCTAAAAAGCAACAGAAAAAGAAGAAGAAGAAGCAGCAAGCGCAACAACTGGTTTTATGTATATACCTTTTATATTGCGCATTTGTATTGTATATGATAGTAGTAGTGGTAGGTATAATAGGTACCTTTTATTTCTTATCGGAAAACGTGATAAGAAAAGAAATAGGGATAGTATACTACGCATGTGTACACATTTTCTTGCTTAACAACCCGCATCATCATCATCATCATCACCACCATCAGCAGCAGCAGCAACAGCGATTTTGTTTGTGCAAAAGGTGTGCTCTGCCAGGGAGGTAAAATGCTAAACTTCTTTTTATCTAGCCATCTATGTGTATAATAGCTATGCTCAAACTGAATCTGAAATTCAATTTGTTCCCACCATGAAAACATTCGACATCATAATAATAATAGGGATGTATGTAGCTTTGCGTATAGCTGTGTGTATACGCACTTTCCGCTTGTCTTTTCAACTGAGTGATGTGTATTATGATGATGATGCCTTGTCAAAAAAAATCCACTCTTTTGCAAACACTTTCATATCCTACTTTCCTTTCAAGTTCATACACACACTTTATTACTATAAGACAAGTCAACTCAAAAAGACGAGTGGTCGTATCATAATATCGCATCTATTACTCTACTCTCTGATACTATTGCTGCTGGTTTTAATGATAATTATACCATCATCTCTAGATTTTTTTTTCTCTCTCTCTTTTTTTATAGAAAAAATAAATATATTTTACTCGACTTGTACAGTTTTTCTGCCTCAACTCACTGAACACATACACATTTAAAGCTTACAACACACAGGATGATGATGATGATGATGATGTTGATGATGAAGAAGAAAGCTATTTGACTTAACATTTTTACTTGCATTTTGTATAAATATAAAATTGTATTTTTACAAAAATAGCCATGTCGAAAAAAATTGTGTGTATATATGTATGTATGTGTGAGAGAGTTTTAAATGTACAGTTGAGTAATCATAATCATACCAATTTTTTCCACGACCAGAGAAAAAAAAATGGTATGAAACGAAGTCAAACCACAAGCCAAGCTTTTGCTAGGGAAGCTGCAAAGAAGGAAAAAGAAAATGCGTACATGATCATCATGATATTATTATTATTATTTTTTATCAAGACTTGTGCGTTTACTTTGCTTGCCTTTCTATTCTTGATGCGTATATCATTATCATCATATGTATATGTATCTATAAATATATATAAATGTTTATATCATCTATCCCTTCTTTTATGTGTTTGATGATGAGATTTTTGTTGAGAGTCGAGTGGTGAGCAGGAGCAGTTTAAATTGCACAAAACGAGCAAACCGCACGTTTGCAACGGTTTACCTGTTGTTGTATCATTGCCTGTCTCTCTCTCTCTCTCTCTCTTCTACATTATCTCTGTCCATCTTTTTTAAGCTGTGTTACACACTACATTATCATATCAACCAACAAACAACCTTAAATGCTTATCTATCTTGTACACATGTATATTTTTGTAATTTTTTTTCAAAATGTTGTTGTTGTGATTTGGTATTCTAGTATGAGTACACGACGTTACCTTTTGTTTATCAACAACACAACATCTAGTCAAATCATATCATATTATTACATCAACATCAGTCAAACAAAAGGTAGAATGGCTAAATTAACGCTGTTGTTCGAACACTATATTACAATATAATGTATGTAATGTATAATGTAGAGGTATATATACCTAGTACAAAATGTAACAATGTGCACGCATTTTTTGGGGGTTTAAAAAAATGGGATAAAAAATAATTATTAAGGGAAACAAAATGGTAGCATCACCAAGTTAAAAAAATACTGATTTGATTTTAAAAGTTTTTTGTTGCCTTATTTATGCCAGATTTTCTCAAATAATTTAGGTGGTTGTAGATTTTTATGTATTTTTTTTTGGGAAAAAGGGTACAAAAAATGTTGACTTGAAATTTTAGTAATGATGGTGATAATTGCAAAAAGGGAGTTATTGTGAATACGATGATGGTAAATAATAATATGTTGGTAGGGGAACTAAACTTCCTGTCTTGAAATTTATTTACTATTAAATATACTGTACTTGGGTCCTTACTTTATAGCGAGTATACTATATGTCTCTTTAAAATGCAATATATTTATAAGAAGAACACTAAAATATCAACAATAAAAATTTTTTTTTGTTGGTGGTGGTGGTCGAGGAGAAAATTAGCTGTAATGCCCATTTGAAAATGGGAAACCTCCTTGTTGCTGCTCTCACCTTTCTCAACTTTATCAAAAATGCCATATATATATTTTTTTTGATGTTTTAGCAGAAAATTAAAGTAAATAAGTCATAATTCTTTGAGGCAGAGAGTCATAATAATAATGTGGTACGCTCGTCGACGGTCATACAAGTAATTTTCAAATTGTCATAGGCCAAGTCAAGCCGTACCCATTTTCTCTCTCTTTTAACGTGGTTTGGTTGATTTGTGTGGCCTGTTTGTATGCATGCATGCTAGCATGGTGTCTTACGAAATTATTAACGAAAAGTCATATTATCACAGCTTAGTGCACACTTTAGCGAAAATTAGGATGATGACGAAATCTTATATTTCGATAAGAGAAAAAAATATATAAGTAATAAGGAGCATCTTCAGCTTGCTCATACTTCATACTCATTACACCGAATATGTTGGTGTGTTGGATGATGATGATGGGCTTGTACATCCATATTTTATACTTTGTTTTATATGCCAACATGCAATATCACATCACCAAAAGGAAAGGTAGACTTCAAACAAGCAATAAATCATTTCATGCTGTGCACAATTGCAATTTACAATTTGTGATTATTGCGTCCTCCTCTTCGTTTCGTTATCCCAATCTTAAAACGACGTAGAAAACAAAAGATCATCATCATCATCATCCTCGCATTTATCATCAAGATGGAGACGATAAATGCAATTTTATAACTGCTATAATGTTACGTACATTAATAATGTCGTTAGTGTTATTTTAATGGTGGCAATAAGTTCAGGTTACCTGCCAATTGTCAGACAGGTAGACAAAGACTAGTTGCTCAGAAAGTCGTTACAAAAAAAATAATTCCATTTATTTATGCGGTCAAACATTTTTATTTTAAAGCTTAACACAGAAAAAAATACACAAGAAAATTATTTCAATTTCAATTAAAATAAAATTGAGATGCTCGACTGTGTATGTGTCAGTGTAAGTTTGTAGGTATATGTACAGTAGAATAAAAACCTGTCGGGAAAATGAAAAAAAAATCGGTAGGTACATATTATGTGCATACATACAGCTGCGCTTATACAGAATGCGTATCATCCTCACTGCGCATCATCATCATCATCATCTGTGCTCATACTGGACTCATTTAATTGATGTAGTCACCTGACAAGTCGTTATACAACAATAATGGTCACTACTACGACTACTACTACTACTGCTACAGAACCGCTACAAAAATTGACTGGCAGGGAGTCTGTGTTGTTGGTGTGGTTTGATGTGCACAATGGTAAGCATAATTGCTGTTATTAATTCGATTATATTTTTGTTGCAAACATACAGGCTTCGCATCAGCAACAGTAAAAAGGCAGTGGCAGCCAGAGAAAATAATGAAATTGAAATAGAGAATAAGATAAGTGGAAAAGATAGGTGGGGAATATCAACTGCTGTTATTGTTGCTGTTGCACTTGGCTCTTGTTCAGGTACCTAACTATACTACCACATCAGCATCTATTAGCAAACAAAACCAAAGGCCATTTACATACGTTTACCATTTTTTAATTCTCTCTTCCTCTCCTCTTGTGAAATTGTAAATACATACAACAATAGGTAAGTATTTATGCATGTATTTTTGTCTGCAGGCAAGTCATAATGCATTGGCAAAAATAATAATGCAAGGAGGATGTATTTTGCCAATAGGCACAAACAGAAGATATACAGCCCACAGCCAAAAAAAAACATTTATATTAAAAAAAGGAAATTTAATCTTGTGTCTAGATTCTTTGCAATTGCATATTTTTGCATGCAAGTTCGGTGAACTTGGTAGAAAAAAACATAATAGAATGCACCTAAATAAACGGTGACCGAAAAGTTAAAAGTTTAAGTCCAAATTATCACAATGTATATCTGACTGACAACGACCAATATACACCTGTAGACATGTCTGTTTACTAATTCGATCTGAACATTTTATAACAACGCCTACTTGCATCAATATTTTTAAAATCCTTATATATCAATTATTGACAGTCTTGCATATTGTGTTCAGGGCCAGCCCCAACCATGTCGCAATATATTTTTTTTTGCAAACTTGGCCATTGAAAATAATTGAATTTGACCAAAAATAGTACATGGCACTATCGTGATTTTGTGCTAACAGCTAACGTCTGCTAATGTATCGGCGTTATTGGTGATAGCAGCCAGAGCGATATAGCGTTGATCATTCTATTAAAAAAAATGCAGGTCAATAATAATATAAATAAATAATGTCTGGTAAAAAGGTGATGCGCATTTGTGCACTTTATGTGTAATAGTCAATGATGAATGTCGCGTTATTTTTATGACTTCCATTTCATTTTTTTTTGTGGTGATAATAATATACTACTACTTGCTCCTGAATATAGCACACAACAAAAAGGCAGTTTTGATAGGCAGACCCATCATAACAACAACCCAAATAAATAGTTTAGTTTATGCACAATTTGACGTTTCACTATAAACAAAAACAACAGTCGTGTTTATTTATTGTACCAGATCAGATGCATACATACATACATTCATACGTCTGCAACAAAAAAAATGGGGCATCGCCATCATCGTTAAATGTCCATTACTTAATGTAAAAATATTTTTTTCGCATGATGATATTGATCCGTATCATCCAGTTTTTCCATTTTGAGTTTGTATGGAATGTGTCGATATGAATGGTTGCAAAATATGTATGAATCAGCCGACAAGCAGATGATGACCTCCATTAAATTTTACTTTATAACCGATGGTGATGATGATCTGATAATTCTGATAATGAAGTTCCATGCGTTGAGGATTTTTTTTTCAGATTTTTTTTAATCAGCAGCAGCAGCAGTAGCTCTCTAATAAAAATATGTACAAGCTTTTTTATATGTCACGTACGCTGGTTGACCCAGCAGTGCACTCCGTTGATTTGATTCTCTCTTTGACGAATTATTATTAAAAGTGGGGTGCAAAGTTCTGTTTGATAATACCAAGGCGTAATAATATTTATTTACTTTAATTATATTTTTTTTGCAAAAAAAATTACATTCATCAAAAATCAGCAGACAACAAGGTTTTTCTCTATCGTGTAACATGCCATCATAATATCAGAGAAAACCCATGTTCTGTTTTATTCGCAAAATTTTTTTTTGCGACAATACGAATTTAATTCATATCAAAGTAGGAAGTTTTTACTGGTAAAAGGGAACAGTCATAATCATAATCACTGTTAAGTTCACTAAGGTCATCATCATCATCATCACTTATGCATTGCCTACCACAATACTCACCACCAATCGAATCGCATCATTCTAAATAATTTGTGATAATAAATCCCACACATCAATCCAGTAACAAGCTGTACACTGCACAGTATTATTATTCAATTACCATTATTATTTGTTTGCAAATAAATTATTGTACAACAAAACGACCAGACCTGAGAGACCAGAAGAGAGAACATTAGGCCAGACGGTTTTTTTTGTTATCTTGTCTTCTGTTGTACATATGATATGATTGTTGTTGTTATTATTATTATTATTTTAAAAAGCCATATTCCTAAGCCTGAGACGACATAATAATGATTATGATATTTGATGATGACGATAAATACGATAATGATTATTGTGTGTGTGTGTGTGTGGTGATTAGAGATTATTGAGCCTGTGAGCTTGGATGAGAGAATCTCATCATGAGATCTGTACAGTAAATAAGTGTTACATAATTTCCCTCCCATCACCTTGCTCATCATCAATGAGTAAAACATAATTCTTGATTTTTTCAAGTGGGATAGGTAATGAAAAAATTAATGAACTCAGGCAAAATCGCAAATTACGCGAAAAAAGAGAAAAGAGACCATCAAATTTTTTGTGCAAAATACATATAATTTAAATCACATCAGCAGCCAGCCAGTTAGCAGAGAGCTAGGCCAAAAAAAACCACACCACACCAAAAAGAACCAGCAAACCAGACTTTTTCTCACATACATACATATACATATAGGTACACACAAACTACCAACTATCATCATACACAGCTCTAACAAGTAAGTGTGTAAAAAATGGTAATGAATCAACAACAAAATGGATCCAAAACCTATAATTGAGATACGGATCGAAAGCTGAAGAAACAAAAAAAAAACTTTTAATATTCTTTAAACTTTTATTAGCATCAAACATGATATGATATGAAGAACCACCACTGTACCACCACCACACAAAGAGAACAAGTAGGTACGAGCAAATGCTTAGTAATACGCACATATTATCTACTGGGCTGGGGATTAGCCTTGCAATTTTTCTTGAGAGTAAGAAAAAAAAGTCAAAAGTGAAAAAGCCGGTCTTTTTTCCTTCTTTCTAAGAACCACAATGAAGAAGAAGAAGAACCAAGACCGCTTTAATATATTTTCCCCCTTCCTCTCCAAACCAACAATCCTGAACATCTCCTCAACAAGCTTTTAATATGTAGGTACATATTATATTGTTTTAGTCACTCACTCACTGTATATGTAGTGTTGTGTGTAACTGTGTAATAATGTGTAATAAAACCAACACTCTATGATGCTTATAATTGGATTTTATTTCTTTTGATATATATGTATGTTTGCTTGTTTGCTAGTTAATAATAACAAAGCTGACTGCAGAAATTGCATGAAAAATTATTATTGGATGTTGGGGTCGTGTACTTCATAGTAACTGTGTTGATAATATTATTATATGTATTTATATAAGTAAATATATACATACATATAATATTATTATTCAAATAGGAAAGATCTTGCCAGACTTACTGGCATCATAAGCCATTTCGCATTTAAGCAAACCAGCATAAATTTTTATTTTAAAAAAATGCACAGGTAGTGTTCTATATAATTATAGCCTCAGTGGCAAAAAAGGCATAATATATTGGTACAATAATATATTACCTTCTCTCACACAGTCAATTTATATGCAGTTCAGTAGCCGCAAAAAAAAAGAAGCCGGCACCTCACCCAACTCTCAACTTTCAGTCAGAGTTCAACCAGCAGCAGCAGCAGACCAGTTGTAGTCGTAGTGTGGTCATCTAATTTTTTGCTTTATGTAGTTTATTTTTTATAGATTCAATCCCAAATGTAATAATAATAAACATTAAACATTATGTATGTATGTGCATGAATATATGATCTAGATCAACATATGTATAAGCATGCAAACATAGGTAATTTGATTATTATTTGAAACTGCTACTGTTCTGTGTTCACTATTAAGCAAGTCCAAGTTCGTTTAACAGCTCTACAGAAACACATTTCTTGCATGTAGATAATATGTTTATTTATCCATCATCGTAATAATTTTTTAAATAAATAAAACGTTTTTCAAGTCACAGTAACAGCCATAATAATAATAATACCACACTACCTTTCAAACAAAACGGGCACAAGTGCTTTGTACTACACTACTACCTACTTTTATAATGCTTGGTCTTATGTATTATGTTATGTTGTATTTATGCATGTTTTGCGTATGTGGCATGACAGGTCATCTCCACTTATACCATGAAGCACGCTAGATCTAAGGTAGGTACTACAAGCTATTATTATTACAAATGCTGTTACACTTTAGTATAGAAAAAAAAATTGCCACGAGTTTGCGTTCTATTTAGCTCTGTTATTTTCTGACTTGACTTGTATTCTGACGCATTTCCTGTCAAAAACTTTAATTTCCATACCAAACACTCACACATAAGCCATCCCCATCACTCAATAATACAAAGTACATTCTCGTGCAGACGGGCATTAAAAAAATTTATATTTTTTTTGCATTGCATTCCATGTCCATTCATCCGTGGACTTCACCTTCCAAAAATTACATTAATTTAGTTTTATTGGCTGTTGACGGTCAATTCCCTCTTTCTCTTTCCCCATCTTTTCAACAAAAGCATTAATTCATGCAACTATACAATACACACATGTACATATATACGTATGCATACATATTTAAAGAACAAAGTAAATCTGAAAAGTTTGCTAGGAATAATAATAATAATAATCACCACCATCATCATCAAAGAAGCCAATGATATTATTACGACTATTCTGGAATAAGTGGAAAAATAAAACCAAGAACTGAGCAATTGAGCTATAACAACAATGTTGCAAGCAAACCATGTAATTTTCTTTTGCAAAGTTCGTTGTCTTTGAGTAGTATTCCTTTGGTTTCGCATGCTCCTTCCTCTAGTATACGAGCCTATGACTAACGCCGGCTTTTCCATTTATTATTATATGCATCAGCCAGTGTGAGTAGGTATATATTGGGTATTTATGAGTGATGCAACTTATTGTTGACGTTACTTTAGGAGCAAAAAAAAACTTTACTACTTTGCTTTTCTCTTTTATGCCATGACTCCCTTTTTTTCCAAGAAGGTATACTAGAGACAAAGTAGACTATTGCGTTTTTGTTTATTCCCAATCTACTCATCTTCAGCGTTTCAGCGCAGTGGCGTGGCGTCACCAAACCTATAGTAGGTATCATACATATACGAAGTATGTATGCATCTATTCCAAATAAAAAACCACGCTAATTGATTTTTCTACACAGAAAGTAATATTATAGCTGACTCACTGTCCATACCATAAAAACTATAATGGTTGGTGGTGATGGTAAGCGCAGAAAACTTGGTTTTTTTATATACCGGCCGGCATTTACAACAACTGCTATACTGCCGAGTTAAAGAGCATTGCCCAGGTTTTTAGTCCCTGGGAAAAATCAATATATAAATGAACGCCAAAAGCTATATCTATTACACTTATGAATATTTTCTTTCGTGCAGACGCCATTTTAAGCACTTTAATTGGTTTTTGAACTCAAGATTTAAGAAAAACAAATTTAAAAAAAACAAAATTTACTTGCTACTTATTATACCGTTTACATATCCGCATATATGCATCACAATTCCATTGTTCTCCTTTTTTCTTCCATTCTTTGGCTCTCAGGTGCAATTTTTTATTATTTACTACCTTTTATACTCTTTTTGGTGGTAAGAACTTTATTTTTGTTGAGGATTTCAGGAATAAAAATGGGTAATTTGCTAATAAAGGTCACTGACGTCGCATGCCATTTTTATAATACCTATGATGTGTGATAGATTGCATGCATCACGAAGACGCGCTGTTATATTATGTCCCTATTGCCTATTATAAACGAAAAATAATGTACATACAAAGAGAAAAGACGATACAACAAACAAACAAAAACATATACCTACTATCATAATAATAATAAACACATCATCATTCAATATTACCACGATTTTCTTTCCTCTTTATACATATTTTGCTATACTGTACGCTGTACACAGTACACACACACATACACACACACGCACGCATGCAATAATAATCGACATCATCAAAACTTCAAAACGGCAAACAAATTTTTTTTTGGTAATAGCAGCAACTTTGTAGGCTTTGTAGGTATATAATATCATAAACCCCCATATTTCTTTACTGTAGTGCAGTATGCACTTGTTTGACTCATACTTCTTCATCTCAAGAAAGAAAGAAGAAAAAAACATGTGATCACGATGCTGATGATATGGTGATGATAATAGAGATTGTGATTGTATGGTGCACAGGTACAGCTACACAATAATAATATATGCAATGCAGCAATACATCATCATGACTTGACGGATGTGCTCCTCCTGACTTTACGAAGAGGAGGATGCTGTTGCTAATGCTACCACTAAGCCAACTTAAGCCAATATATATACTTTTTAGTAGTTCTCATCTTCTTCTTTGGTTGACTGATGGATGTACTGCATGGCAAGTGGCAAGCATGGCATGACAAGGAGGAGATCATGCAATAATCGAAGAAAAGAGTAGGCTAAACTACCGTATTCTCCCTTCTTATTCGTGTGATGATGATGATGATAATGCTAATATGTTTTATTTTGTGAGTGAAGGACTCTCAGAACTTTTTTTTCTTCTCCGTCGTTACTTCTTCTTGTACTTTTCCTTGTATAGTATCCTGTTTCGCAGAATCCGTAAAAGTGCACGATGATGAAGAAATATATAAGGCAAAAGGGACAAAAAATTGGCTTCCTTCTTACTTACATGGATGCTCAACTAATTTCTCAAGGTTTTTTTTTTATTTTCAGGAAAATAATAATGAAAGGCTTAATGGCAAGAGGCTAAGAGGTATATGCATAATAAGAAAAATGAATACCTACTCATGTCATATTATAATAATCGATAGGTATAGTGTGTTTATTTAAGCTTAAAGCTGACATTTGTAGTGAAAGGATTGTTTAAACTAACCAAACGTAGAAAAAAACATTTTTATTGCAAAATAATAATAAGGATGACTCATTATTACTACTAAAGCTGTAACCTTGTTTGGTCCATTTTCCAAATTGGAACACCAACTCAAACTGCCCAACAACAACAACTGCTGATGCTGCAAGCTAATTAAAGTCAAAATCTGAGATTTTATAGATTTATAGTCCTTCTTGCTATACCACTACCTATTTTTATTATAATAACAGTATACAAAACCAATAAAAATCTTTCAACCAGCAAAATAGCATTTTGCATGGTTCCCTTTTTCGGAGCCGATTCAATTGGCTATAAAAAGTAAACACTCGGCATACACATATGTAGATAAAATGCATACCTATAAATATTCACATACGAAAGCAATTTTTCATGTTTATCTTGTGCTGAATTATGTGTAAGCAGTTGCGCTGATTTATTTACTTTTTTTTATTGTTATTCTTATTATTATATTAAGTATGTTTATCCGATGATCCAATCCATTATTATTACTTGCTCTCCTCAAGTATTCTGTTTTTATTTCTTTAGACGATACAGATCATATTTTTTTGTAAATTTCTCAAGACAAACAAGGATAACTACCGCGAGTATAATGTGTTTATGGGAGTTAACTAGCATGAATAATGTGCATCATCTTCTTTTCTTCTTCAGTATCATCAAAAGCACATATCCCCTGCTCTTTGTTGCTTATCTATCAGCTGCAGAAGAGAGCATAATATATTCGTACCGGGAATGCTGCTGCTGCTTTTCAAAATGATGATGATGATGACCTGAAGCACTTTTTTCTTAAAAGAGAAGTGTGTACGCATTGAAATCTTTCTCAACTTTTTTTTCTTTCTTCCTATATAAGAATCCCTTCTTTGGTCTCTCAAGAAATGCATCAGTGTGTGTGTGTGTGCGCATTGCATTTGAATATTATCTCCATTCATCATCTAATCTTCATCGCAATACACATTATGATTATGTTTGCATTGTACCTATGCATATTATACGGTGAGAAAACAAAAGAACAGCGCAGCGATTAGAAACGGCGATTAAAGAAAAAGAAGAAAAGGGCCGAAGAAGGAAATGCAGACTATAAACCATCCGCCAAAAACAAAAATCATACTACAAAATTTTGAGGGAGTATATGTAGTAGCACATTGTACCATTACCGGCATCTTGTCATCCAAGTTGAGTGCCAGAAGAAGAAAAAAAAGACCGGCAGTGATGCCGATGATGACGATGCCGGGGATTCTTCATCAAGATGACATTGTAAATTGCACTGGGCGGCGGCAATAACAACAACAGTAGCAGCAACGCAACACCACCAGTGTAAATGCAAAAAAAAGCAATGTGATTACTTGCACCATTCATTTGCCATTTTACTACTTACTCTTTTTTTACTTGGCTCGTGGGCTAATCGCCATCATTATCATGATGAACGTAATCTACTTCTTGATCTGTTGCTGCTGTTGCTGCTGCTGATGCACAGTAGTAATTACATTTATTTTAAAAGTAGTAAAAAAGATGTTTTATGTTGACAGCCAAGCAGCAACTACTAAGTTGTACATACTTGGGAAAAAAAGAAGGTGGTTGTCGTGTGTTGTGTAAAACACGTTCTGTACTACGGACACGGACCATGTACCAAGTTGATGGTATAGATGATGGCATGCCGTTTCCGTTTGACCTGTGAAGTCTTGCTACTACTACGACTACTGTACTGTGATTATTATTATGCAGCGCATATAGTTGCATCATCAGATATATATCTCAGATATCTATACATAGTAGTACATAGTTTCTCAAATAAATACAACAATGTTACTATACAAGTGTTTTTTCTTTCGAATTATTGTTTTGTACTCAAATCAACATCACGTAGCCCGTCAACTCCTATAATAATCATATCATAGTAATATATAGCTATAAAGAAAAGCAGTTATTGTGAAAGTATCGGGGAAAATACACATTTTGCATTGTGTATTTACAACAGCAACAACAACAACATTCCATGTTCCACCAGGAGCACCGCTACAAGAAAAACGGAATGACTGCCTATTACTATGTACATATGTGCATATTATTGGTGCCTATTTATTACGTAGTAACTCCGTTGCACTCTTGAGTGTGCCTGGTTTGGTTTTGGTGGTGGTGGTGGTGGTGGCGATGTTGTGTTTGGCTGTGAGGGCATTGTTCTCTTCATCATCATCATTCTCGATGTAATGATGATGATGATCATCATCATGCCGGTTTCCATTTCTTTCCATAATATATCCTAACTGCTGTGGTGCCGCTGCTGTTGCTGGCTGCCTAAAGGCTGGATAAAAACGTTCGACGTAAAAAAGTATAGTGTATATTATATTATACCTATAACCACCATCACTTCTCCGAAAGAAGATTTCAAGAAATGTTTTTGTTCTTTGTGTTGTGTATTCTTGCATTCACTCATATTCATGTACCTATGTATGCATATAGACTGTAGGCTGACTTGAATTGACTTTTGGCTATACACACAAAAAACACACACACACACACACCACTCTCCTCAACTGACACGCTGCATTTCTCAGAAGAGAGAGAGAGGAAAATGGTGTGTTTTCATATTGCTTTGCTTGCTCTCACACACAGATGAAAAGAAGAAGAGAGAGAAGTGAACACTTGAGTAGTAGTAGTAGAAGAGAGGAGCACACCAAAACCAACAGCAGTATAACAACATCAACAACAGTA
>JAHZNC010006161.1:0-18920 GCA_027744095.1 Zhuqinia jingwanae
CACAACAACAAACTGGTGAAGATGTCAATAGTCAATATTATTATTCAAGATTATTGGTTAATATTTGGAACAAATAAATGAGTTAAGTTTGTAATAAAATTTAATAAACTATTATAGCCTCTTTCTTTCTTGTTGACAATGTTTAATAGGTACAAAATCACGCCACGTGACTGAAGTATAGCAGTATTCTTTTGTTAAAATTGTTTTGGTGATTGCTGTCAATAGTCCATCAAGTTAAATCCATCAAGTCAAGACAAAAATGGAGCCCAAGAGTCCTCCCGTTTGCGTATTTTGTTTCAAAAAACTAACAGATTTAAGAAAAAATAATGTTAGTGAGGTCAACAACTCGGATGTTGACGATGATGACGAGTATAAAAAGAGAATTCAGAACAAATTTTTCACTTTAATTTTTCGTCATTTCAGTGATAGTGGTGACAAAAAAGGATGTAGAGCTGGATTTCTTCAAGGCGTGAAATTTGGTGCAACAAATGAGAACATGAAATTGCAAGCGTGTGAAAATTGTATAGTAATTATGGAGGGATTCTGTGAATTTTATCACAAAATGAAATGTATGGAGTTGCAGCTCAACTCCCAAATGGAAATGCTGTTGAGTGTGATGACCAGATCGGATAACAATGATCCTTCCAGTTTAGCACAGTTCATAGAAGCTCGGAGAAACGTGAATGGTATGGGTGTCAATAATAATTTGTTGGAGTTTAGACAAAATTTTAAGTTGATGTGCGAAACAAGCAGGAACAAAGCACTACCTCGTGTGTCATTATCACCACTGCCTCCAAATCCAGACTTGGATAATAATTTGCAGGAACAACAAAGACAAAATGTTTGGAATTTGCCGTCAACACAAAATTCATTTCAAGGTATCATAACAAATAAAAAATTAATTCAAATCAATCAGTTTTTTTTTATTATTTTGGTATAGAATAGTGAATAAATTTTTGTGGAAACATAAGATGAAATCATGTTGGAATTTAATTTGTGATTTTAGAAAATAAGTTTGATGGTGGTGCTGCTGATGGTTGCATGTCATTGGATCTCCCATTAAACCCAAAAGAGGACGAAGAGAACATCAGGAAAAGGTCTCAAAGCCCATATTTGAATGAACAACTGAGCCCACCTCCTCCTCAAAACGCCCATCACAAGTTACACAAAAAACACCAACGTAGTACAAACACCGGAAAAATTCAAGGGGGAAAGAAAGCGAATAAGATTTTGTCGCCGAGAAAGTGGAAGTGTAATATGTGCGAGGCTTCCTTATCCACAAAATACAGCTTGCTGTCACACAAAGAACTTAAGCATTCTAATTGTCGCTCCAGTTTAATTTGTTCAATTTGTTCCAAGGATTTCACAAAAAAAGGTTACCTGATTCAACACGACATATTTAATCATCCTGAAAAATATTTCATGTCATCAAAGTTGAAGTTTATGACCACAGACCAATTTAAAAAGTACGTCACCTATGTCGTCAATCAAACAGTGGAGTCGTTCCAGAAACCCGATGCTATCAACAAAGGAGCAGTTAAATTCCAATGCACGTTTTGTTCAAAACAACTTTGCGGCAAGCAATCTGCAAGAAGGCATGCAATATTCCAGCATAGAACATCTTTAAAAGAAAGCTTGGAGGAATTACAACAGACCATGAAACCGGAAGAGGTTCCCATTATTCCCTTGTCCATACCAAGGAGACCGAAAACGGCTGATTCAAATGATATCCTCACCACAAGTGACCCCTCTTCATCGATGAATGTAAGCGGTTTGGATGACTCTTCACTGAAATCAAATGTGATGAAGTTTATGTGCGTAATTTGTTCAAAGGATTTCCCCAAAAATAACTACCTGATTCAACACGACATATTTTATCATCCTGAGAAATACTTCCTGTCATCAAAGTTGAAGTCTCTGACCACAGACCAATTTAAAATGTATGTATCATATGCCGTCCATAAAATACTGGAGTCGTTTCAGAAACCCGATGCTAGCAACAAAGGAGCTGTTAAATTCAAATGCACCCTTTGTTCAAAACAACTTTGTGGCAAGCAATCTGCAAGAAGGCATGCAATATTCCAGCATAGACCATGTTTAAAAGAAAGTTTGGAGGAATTACAACAGACTATGAAACCGGAAGAGGTTCCCATTGTTTTCTTGAAATTTTCCAGAAGTGAAAGTGCAAGCAGGGCTACACCTGCAGAAGATAGCAATAATGATGACAATATTTCTGTCCAATCGACAACTTCAGCGGCATCAACGCCAACGCCATTTTCCATTAAAGGAGAAGTAGGAGAACACCTTTTTGAGTGCACAGAAGAGTTCATGGCAAGTAGTGCTTGCAGAGACACTGATGATTATGATGATATGGAACTTGATGCCAATATGTAGAATAATGAGATTTATTCCAGTTCAGTTGTGAGGCGGAAGGTAGCTTTTTTCAACGGAACGACGCATGAGCTTCATGACGAGGAAATGATACTTCCCGACCAAAATCTATCAAAATCTATATCTACAACAATTTCTCGTCACAAAAAATATTTTACAGATAAATACGGTATTGATGTTCTTCCACAGAATTATAATGTTTTTTTTTATTAAAAATAATAGAAATCGTGTTAAACTATTCCCTTAACAAATAAAAAGCATCATGTGTCATGTGTCAAATAAAACATTTTGTTGTAAACTATAAAATAAAAGTATTCATTTCTTTCTTTCATGAAAGTTGAAGGTATATTATGATTCATTGTAACAACTTGAGTAAGCTGAGTCCAACTTGTGCCAAATTTGGGATTTGGGATGTATTTTCTCAGGCGGAAGAAGAAAACAACGCGCTTTCTCCTTTCTTGAGACCTTTTATCGATACCATTTGTCTGTTACCCTCTGATCGCTGCGGTTTCACAATCTCTTGCACCTCCTCATTATCTCCATGCTTGGTTATCAAATGATTCTTCCAGTTGTGTGCATGAGCATACCTCTCCCCACAAAACTGACAAATCCATGGCTTTTCTTTTGTATGCGTTCTCAATGTGGGCCTCCAATACTTGCTTGTTAATGCATTTCTTGCCGCATGTAGAGCATTGGAACTTCCAAGCATCTGTGCCTTTGTGTAATTCCATGTGGATTTTCAAGGCCTGTCTAGTTTTGTACGCGCTTCCACAATCAGAGCAAACATGGGTTTTGTCAGCATGAAATGTATGCATGTGCGCGTACAAACTTACAGGTGTGCCACAGTCTTTGCCACATTTTTCACATATAGTATTCTGACTTTGATTTTTCTTCTTGGAATCTTTTTTTTGATGTATCCATATTTTGTGATGCTCTACTTCCCCCTGGGTAGCGAACCTTTTTTTGCAATTGGGAGAGTCACAAGTTATCGGTAGGCTCGGATTTTCACTATCAATTTTGTGAACCACTTGCATGTGCCTGTTCATGTTATTCCTTGCTCTAAACGTTTTACCACACTCCGTGCAACTATATTTTTTGTGGTTATGAACCGACTTGGAACATAGGTACATTTACTGAACTAGCTGCAATAGAATTTGTACTTTTGACATATATACCGTAATTTTTTTGAACGTTTTACCTTTAAACTCGTTGGAAATTACTATGATCACATAAATTTAAAAAAAGATGTAACGGGATGAAATACAAAAAACTGGTTGTTGTAGCTTCCTTACAAATTGAATAAACGCAAGCCTTATTTAAAAAATTTAAAACAAAGTTTCATTAAATGTTTTATTATTTATTACACAAAATAAAATCATTTTCTTTGAAAGCCCTCAGTCCTATCCATAATCTCAACTTCTTCGTCCAACTCATAAAAATGTGAGCTTGCAATGAGGATCAGAACTAAAGAATACACCGCAAATAAAATGTTGCCGCCAATAACGAACGAAACTACCAAAAACCAATTTAGGTTTCGCCAAAACATAAACCTCTGCATGGCCTTTGCTGGATCAGAATTCGGCTAAAAAGTTGATATATTTCATCCATTTATAAAATCAAAATAATTTTCCGCACATTTAAAAATAATAATTTAAAACTCTGTAAAAATTTTGAAACATTTTTTACCTTACAAGATACAATCAAGCGGCATGATGCAACCAATTTTAGTAGCGTGAAAAGACTCGCAGCACCCATCACAATCCAGTAAAGAACTGAGGATCCAAAATATTAAAAAATAATAATAAGAATTAACACTAAAAGATGATGAAATTAATTATTCTCCTGAAACTTAAACTTGTTCAAATTGACTTACGAATTAGACCATCATGACTTGATATGGTTTCCGGACTTGAGTAGGTATAGAAAATGACAGGTATTACCACAAGGGATACAATGAGCGCCAAAACTGATAAAACCTAAAGCAATGTATTTTGTTCAAAGTTAAAAATATAGTTTTATTATTTTTGTTTTAAATTGAAAAAATGATGACGTTGTTTATTGTGATTTTATAATGATTTTACCAGCTCCACGTATCCAATTATTCGAAAAGTTCGTCGCCAGTTGGATTTTTTAGTTGTTTCCATATTTTTATACAGAAATATTACTAGAAATATGATGCTGAATAAAATAATTAAAATCATTTAGTGCTAAAAATGGAGTGCGCTTTGTGAAAATAAATCACATGAATAGCAAATGATAGCAATAGTGGCTGTTGTACAGGAAATATGGTTCAGCGACTGTAAATTCCAGACTTTTGAGTTTACCAATGTCTTAAAAATAGCTAAATTTTTAGCCGTTATTGGACAAGCAAATGGTTTTTATTGGTATATATTTTCGCTTCATATTTCCTATGATGATAAAATGACGCAATGTTGCTAGCATGACATCGTCTTAGGAAAAATATGTTTTGCAAGAAACTCAGGAAAATCCATATGTTTATGCAGCAAGAATATTCCACATTTTTTTTAGGTTAATAAACTTTCATTGACGACAACATATATTATTTATTCTTCCGCCAGCTCCAGTGCCTACTACAAGATTTCATACAGTTTATTTGCATGAGCATAATGATTTCACATTTTCTTGCAATACAATTTGTAAACAGAGCTGTTTAGTAATGTCAAAGAGTGTGGACATTTTTTTCCTCATTTTTATCCCTTTTATGTTCGTTTCAATAATATATGCATTTGTATATTTTAAAAAAATGAATACAATAAATATGTGTATAAGTATATGCATATCAATTGCATTTAACAGGAAGCATGTACTACTATAGCATATATTACTACGTGTCTTTTGTACGTCTACAAAATTTTAGCGACTCCTTCCCACAATAATGTTTTTTGGTTTCAAAGAATTCCATTTGAATTCCAAATTCTTTGGATAAGTCAAGCAAGCACATTTATAAATATATATACAAAAACGATTGGTAACGAACTGCACTTCAATCCATACAACTCCTAAGCCGGCTAAAACGCGGTTAAATTCACTTCGCAAAGTCATCTTGCTATCCCAAAGCTTTAAACAGCCTCCTAGTTATTCCACTAACTTTCTCGATCAAAAACACAAGTATTGACATTAGACAACCACACAAGAAAATGTAAGTAAGATGAAGGTAACTGATCCTGTTTCTCAAATTGCTGATTAAAACTCTTTTAAAGAAGTTCTGGAGAATAACTTTTGCTGCAACCACAATTTTTAAAAACTTCAAATTTCGGTTCTCCAGTTTTGTACGTAGAAACTCGTTCACTTTTGACTGTAACATGTAAGCGTTCGTTTTGCTACTGCCAAGTCTTTGTCTATTTCGTTGTTGGGCGTTGGCCTGGCATCAACTTAAGCAACTTCTTCCATGTTCTCATTTTAGCTTTAACTTATTGTGCAACCTTTAAAGTATGGAAGTCTTCAGGTAGCCATATAGCTTTATCCCTCTTTACGTCCAACGCGTCCAAATATTTATAAGCCTTCCAACATATAAACCTTATTTTTCTTAAACTCGTGCCTGCTCCGCCCATTTTGCTGGTTGCATACAAAATTTATTTTAACTAATTGGGTTTAAGGTACATTTTGCTACTTACTATTTTTTTTTAAGTTGAGCGCTGGCCGTCCACAATATTATGGCAGACGTAAGCATTTTTAAAATGCTTACAAAAAATAAAGCTGTGAAAATATATGTAGCGATAAATGTATGTACTTTTAAGTTTTCGGGTCTTTTTATACATTATTATCTGTGCCGTATCAAGTATCTTGACTTCTTCTAAAAATAAAAACAAAATCGATAAATTTATAATGACATCAAATGTTGGGTCAATTCTCTCTGAATCTACCTAGGCAATCTCTCTGAATCTACCTAGGGGTTTCATGCAATGTCAAATTCAAAATATACTGGCAATATTATCCCTCCGTACACATTTTGGGCTCTAAATTCGCATTTTAGCCGTAGGGATGCTTCCTGGAGGGGTACCTCCCTGCATGACTGCATAATGATTTCAGATGCCCGAATGATGTAGATTTACATACCGGAAACAATTCCAAATTTCATTTTACAATCGCGCATTTATACCAAAAAATAAGTATTTAGTTTTTAGTATAAATGTGTGACATACAAAGTATTAAATTGCATAAACTATTAACAGTAGTCCAATTATCCATGCCATACCGGCTTGTTCGGCTATTTAATAATAATCTATTTCTATAGCAAACAAACATACTCCACTAAAGGACAAATCGAGACATAGATTGCATTAATTACTCAGCTTCCTCGAAAACTTTGTCATCACACCGATTTAACTCAATTTCTTCCCCACCAGATTTGATAACTCCTCCGGGGTCATTTGATCCATTTTAACGTTTCTTGTTTGTTTGTTTACGATTTCTTTGTTGAGTTGGACTGATGGCATGATCTCCATCAACAGCTGAAATCATTACAATTTTTTTCTTCGTCATTATCTATCATCCACCTCCTTCCACATGTCTTCCAAATTGCTTTCTATCTATCTGTCGTTGCATCGCCTCCGCATCTTGCTAGCTCATGAAGGGAATTGGTTTCGGCTTAATGGACTTGTAATGAGGTAAATGTACCACTCTTCCCATTGAAGTTGACATTTGCCGAGCTACATTGGCAGGCTGGACTAGTTTTAAGACCTGTCCTGACCGTGTACGAAATATTTGAGGATGTTGACTCACAGAATGTGTGTTGATTGACTTGAACGAATTCGTGACCCCTGGAAATCGAACTCTGCTAGCTAATGCTAGTTGTGAAAGATAAAAGATAAGATAAAGATAAGTATCTTATCTATATCTCTATCTCATCTTCATCTTTTTTGAAAAAGATAACAAACTCTGGGTAAATGTACCACTCTTCCCATTGAAGTTGACATTTGCCTGAGCTGCATTGGCAGCCTGGACTAGTTTTAAGACCTGTCCTGACCGTGTACGAAATATTTGAGGATCTTGACTCACAGAATGTGTGTTGATTGACTTGAACGAATTCGTGACCCCTGGAAATCGAACTCTGCTAGCTAATGCTAGTTGTGAAGCCGTCAGTGGCGAAGAAGGTGTATGTGTTTTAACGTTTTGACCATGGTCAGCACTAGTTTGAATGACCGTAGTTCCAAATACGAGTTGAGATGCTGTTTGAATGGCATTAGAAGTGTTGACCCCCTTTTTAGCAAAACCTTTATTCGTGACACTTGACTAGCTGTTGCAGGCGTACAAGGTTCCTTTTTAGTTGTAGAAAAACAAAGTGGGACAGATGTGGTAGTGCGATCACCAGTCGAAGTTGATGATGCTATGGATTTTAAACCGTTTAATTTTAGGAATCGCGGAAAAGGGCCAAATGGTTTATTTGTGGAAATTTTCGACAGCGCAGTACAGTTACCGTTACTTGATACTTTTGCTGCATATGAAGGGGTCCACTTGTGGCTGTTGCCATTATTTTCGAATTTAAATTTGCTAGTATACTTGTCTTTATGTTCACCAACGGCTTTGGCTCCTCTTTGACCTCTTTGAGATTGAATTTCCCCAATTTTAGGGTACAATCCCATCTGTTCCAGTTTTTTTAGATGTTTTCATTGACGAGGTTGTCGGGGTATTATGCAATGAGGTTACCAAACAAGACTTGTATCCCGCTGTTCCTTACTTTTCTTTCTAAACATACCTGGATCCACATTCACAAATTGGTAAGTTAAATAATAATGATCCACAAACTCACTATCACTGACTTCAACCAAATCATCCATGTCGTCTCTCTGGTTAATAAGCTAATCACTTATTGTTTACACTTGGGTACACCAGAAACAGGATGTTCCTGAAGCTCAACTTGGGGAATCGCGTAGTTTAAAAATTCTTCATCGTCATCATCCTCGTCATCCCCTTGCTCAAATATTCCATCATCCTGAGATCTGATTCTAATGCAATTTCTGTTATCATAGTCTTCTGTGTCATTGGTTTCTTCCTCCTCGCCACCCCACCTCTCGTTCGTCGTTTCTCTTCAGCAGACCCTCCCTTTTTATTACATTTAGTGTCCTCCTCGACTAGATTCTTATTCTCCCCTTCACTCCCCTCTTCTTCCATCGCTTCTCTTTTAATCTGTTTATTGGCAGCTTCCGTTTGCATTGCTCCTATAAATTACAAAAAATAACAAATTAGGACATCAAAGCAGAAAAAATACATAATTTCACTCATGACGTAATTAACTATAAGAACTTTAAAAAATAATAATTTCATACCCCACAAACAAAACACCTGCTACTACACCTCACAAGAATACAGTCAAAATAAACTCAATTTTTTGGCTGCTGATTATTGTAGTAACCTAATGATAATCCAACCAACTAATTTTCCACTGATACACATGTGGCAAATTCGTACAATGGTAAATGTACTTATTAAATGATTAAAGATTTAAAAAAAATAATGGTAGCTATCACTCACCAACCAATATTTCCGCACTACTGCTTTTTATGACGACATTCATTCTAATTGTTGTATGTCCTACTAAAATTTATCACACATTCGTGAGCTGATATGTCATATCGTGATATGGTTTAACACATGCAGTTTATGAGACCGTATAAACAGTCTATATTATGATTCATAGTTCATGCTATTATTGTGCATCGGTCCATGATGATTGATGATATTGGTAAAATAAGTGATTCAGCTCAGTAACCTATCCTATAAAAGTACCAACAACCCAATGAGCTTCAAGAAGTTTTGCAGTATAATTAATTATTTTTTAAAAATGAAGTAAAAAATACTGGAAATAATTTACTTGTACGTTAAATATCGCACAATCAACACATTTTATGTTGCAGTTTTGCGTGTTTATTTTTTAATATTCCAACCTAGTTTGTCTTTAATTTTTTTACAACAATCAGTGCATTACTTTGCCTGACCACAAAAATATTTAATTCAATTTTCCTTCAAATGACCTCCTCACTTCCAAAAAAAACAACAATAACTACCAATACTAAAATCAACCCACAATTTTCTGCTACTATGTCCATTAGTAGTTCCTGTCTTACTGTTTACTACACCACACAATTTTCCTTATACATATTTACACCATACAGTACAAGTACAATATTATGTGTCCTTGCAGACCCCAGCACTCCTTGTCATTTACAATTTACAACCACACTTGTTTTAATGACAAAAAAGAATGTGGTTCTGTCTATCGAAAATGGATTTCTGTTGTTTCCCACATTCTTGTTCTATGCACATTGGATTCAAGTTCACTTCAAATGCATGTAAACATTTTCAGCTATAAAAACTGCAAAGTATAGTTGTTTCTTTGCTACTGATTTGGATTTCCAACATACCAAAAAAAGATAACCATTCATTTTCAACTCATCCTTTAATTGTTCATCCTAAAAATATTCCTGGTCTAAATATTATGGACATCATGAAAAGTAATCTGGTAATTTTCCTCTTGCATTATTTTGCTTATCGGGCATTGAGTCAACCTGCACGAGAAGGGGTAAGTAATTAAAATATTATTAACAACTTTTTAAAATAATGCTACAATTTTATTTCCTGATGTGCAACAAAAAGGGATTTAAAAAGTGATTACGTTTTTGAAGAAAAATAACAAAAAAACAAAATTCACAAAATTTGATTTCAAATAAATGCCTGATTTGATTGGATATAGATGTGCAGTATAAACTTTGATCCAAAGAATTGGATTGTTCACTTTGCCCCATGGGTTCTGGACACTGAACGCAGTGAAATGTTTGATGAGTCTGATCTGATACAAATGATTCAAATCATATCAACCAGATTTGCAACAATTCATACGCTTTCAGTCACCAATCGCGACATGACAACCCGCCGTTCCCATATTTATATTCCAAGTGCTGTAGCCAAATTTAACGCGTTGCAAGCAAGCAGCGATAATAATAATAATGTCAACCCAACCAAAAAAATAAAAACTCACTTAAAAGTTATGTTTCGGTTTGATTTGTATCCAAATGGTAGTTCTCCACAGGACAAAAATTCTTCCTTTTATCTTGTTAGAAAATTTGCTAACGAGGCAAACTCAATTTTCTCTGGGACAGTACAAACACTGATACTGGATGCTGATGATCTGGATGAAACTAATGCGGATCAATTTAGAAACCAAATCGATTACGCAAAATACGAGATAATAAAAAATAATAAATTTCCATACAAATTAGGAATTAGTTTTCATATTTCTGCTTGTAGACGAGATACAGGGGAATGGATGCAAAATTTCATAAATCATGTGACTGATTTGTCGGACTTTATGCTCTTTTATATTCAACCTGGATCTGATAGCTTTCGTGATGGAGTTCAAATATCGGTCCATCAGTTTGTAAAAGAGATCACCAAGTGCAAAAAGAGGCTGCAAAGACGTAAGCCTGGGCTTAAAGTGGGTTTACGAATCAGCTGGTCAGATACGGATTCAGAAGGAAAGCAAAACTTTCCCAATTTAGTTGGTTTCTGGGGGAAAATGAATCAGTTTGCGACAAGCACTAACACGACAGTGGTCATTAATGAAGCTTTTGATCAACCCTTTCGTAATCGGCAGAACCCTCGGTTTGCACATCAGGGCTGGTGGAAGATTAACAAAAGTGTAATATTATTGACCTCAAGCAAGAATGAATACATGTTAGATGAAAAGTGTGAAGCTCATGACAGGATGAACACTGAGAAACCAGGTGGACATACATTCGGAATGATGGAAATTGTGATTGTGTCAATTTCAACAGTACTTTTGTTTGGGTTGCTCCTCCTCACAATCCTTTTCTTATACCGGAAGATGAGAAAATATAAGAGTGCGAATAAAACGAGGGATGCGCAGATACACGAGTTTTTTAATGGTCGCCAGAGCCTGCCAGATAACGACTTTTATCGGGAAACAAATAAAGTGGACAATTTTGCTTATGATAAAAACCACGAAATTGATGCATCTTTCTTTACAATAGGTTAACTAACTTTTATAGACTACCTTTTTTAAATATTGGCAAATTTAACTTTGATGGTATAATAAATTAACATGTTTTTATAAAAAAGATCAATCCGTGCCATTGGGTTCTGGAGAGTTTGGCTCAGTGTGTTTGGGTAAGGTTCAAAAAGATGACATGAAAATACCAACTGCTGTCAAAGTAGCCAAGAAGAACACACCTGTCTGCTTGAGATCCCTCATGTGCGAAATCAAAGTGCTGTCGTATATCGGAGAGCATGAAAACATTGTTCGATTAATTGGAGCATACACTGCTCAACTCAAAAAAGGTTTAACAATAATAATAATTTTAAAAATGCAAATGCTTGAAACTATTATTTGTATCATTTTATTTTTTAAACATGTTTTATTTTAACAAGGAACGCTAATGATTTTCCTGGAGCTTTGTCCACATGGCTCACTTTTAAGTTATCTGAGGCGATACAGAGATATAAAGTTTCGTGGAGATGTTGGAAGCTATCTT
This sequence comes from Zhuqinia jingwanae, assembly GCA_027744095.1. Classification (NCBI taxonomy): domain Eukaryota; kingdom Metazoa; phylum Arthropoda; class Collembola; order Entomobryomorpha; family Paronellidae; genus Zhuqinia; species Zhuqinia jingwanae. Next base: position 11,901 of record JAHZNC010006161.1, read on the forward strand.
TTGCTAACAGAGTGAGTGACTGAATTAGCTTGTGTCATAATTTACACTTGATTGATAAAGTTTATAAATTGCATTAATGAACAATTATATTTTTTAAATAAAATATTTGTTAAGAGACGACCAATCAATAGGAAATGCTGTTGACATTAATGTAATGATCCAATGGTGTCGGGACATTTTAAACGGGATGGTGTTTTTGGCATCCAAAAGTTTGGTCCATGCTGACCTTGCAACCAGGAATATACTGTTGGATAGGGACAGACGTGCCAAGATTTGTGATTTTGGGCTATCCAGAAGGTTGTACGATTATGCAAGCTATGTCAAGTCCAAAGTGGAGCCTTTGCCATGGTTCGGTAAAACTAACACAGATTTGTTGAAAATGTGCATATAATTTATATTATCCCTTTGCTGAAAAAAATATATCATGATTACAGGCGACATCCCATATCCGGGGCTATCGTGGACCATTGATTTTCCAAACAGACTGGAAGCAGGCCTTCGCTTATTGCAACCCCCAAATTGTCCACCAGATTTGTATGTACTTCATTTTAGTTTATGTGCTTTAATTTACCTTAAAATAAGGTAGCTGCTATTATTGTGGTATTGCAGGTATGACAAAATGATACGTTGTTGGAATACAAATCCATTGTCCCGTCCGACCTTCTCCCAACTGGCAAACGAGTTTATGCCAGATATTGATGATTGAAGAATACACAAACATGTCATTTACCTAACACATTTTAGTTTAACTACACATGAAACATTTCAACATAAGCTAAAACGCAAAGTACATGTAAAATTAAACCGATAAATTTTGTTATATGATATAATTAAATTTTCAAAAAAAATGCAAACACAATCTGGGCAAATTTGATTCAAACGTCCAATTTACAAAAAAAATTAAGTCGGCTTCCCGCCCTGCCGTTATGGTACCCATAATATGGCTCCTTATTGTGCATTATCATTATTATCATGCATTATTTTTTGAATTTGAATTATCGATATTTTTTGCAAACTCAACTACAGAACAATGTGCACTTACGCTAACCGTGGAGTGTTCCATAACATACAACTACTTCGAATAAATGAGCCAATTACATGCTTAATTACTGCTGTTCCATTTATATAAAAAAATTATAGCAGCAGAAAAATTATCGCTCTATTGGGAGCATTTTGTATTTTTTGGCAATTTTCTTTGTTCACAACATGCTTTTTGCCAACGTTTTTGTGACGTTGTTTTCGTTTACCTTTTTGAGTACTCCAACCCATACAACGTGCCATCATTACGTAGACCATTGATTTTCCAAACAGACTGGAAGCAGGCCTTTGCCCATAGCTGCCACCAAATTGTCCACCTGACTGGTAGACATAGAACTGCTTGGCATACGAACTTTTTACACATTATTGCTACTTGACCAAAATGATGTTTTTGTCAACAATACAAAACGTTAAATCAAAAAACTTCCTCTAACGTCGTCCCAAAAACAACAAAATGATGTTTTACTTTTCATATATATTCAGGTATGCAAAAATGCTGCGCTGCTGGAATATAAATCCCCGGTCCCGTCCTACATTCTCACAACTAGCGATTGAATTTGCATGATTTGTTGATATTCCAAAATTACTTTTTTTGTTAACAAAAAAAAGAACATGCCAATGAAAATTTTAAGAGAAGGGAATATGAATCAAAAATTTAAGATGCTGTTCAGTTTTTTGTGTTGATTTCCTTGTTTTCAAAACGGGAAAGTAACTGAAGACATAAGCTGCTTGTTTCATTGCACGGTCAATAAATCTGTTGTACAAAACATCTGCCTATTTTAGTGTTTTATTTATAACTGAATATCATTAAGTTAGATTACCTAGAAAATTTTCTAGCTTTATTTATGATAATAATAAGACATTTTTATAATTTAATATATCGTGTAAACTTAATCAAGGATCCACAGTAAAAAAATATTTTTTTACTTTATTCACAAAATAAAAATGAATTTGAATTTTAAATTAAAAAATGCACCTATTTTGCTGACCTCATGTTTTTAAAATAAATTATATATAGTACTTCCATACTTTTGAAGAGTATGTGTGAAAACTGGATCACAAAAAACTTTCAAAAAACCAAACAGGTTAAAAGAACGGATAATCAGTCTATAGCCATCAAAAAATATAAATACATTGTTGTAAGGGTGACAAGACGGTATGGGGACATATATTTTGTCCGGGGTTCAGTAATACAATTTTCTCCCATGGCTCCCCTTCACTACCTCAGGTCACCAACCACAGAAGCCCAGAATGACACGAGGCGATGACCAACTTCTGACAAATATGTGGTAACCGTTAATTTTATGTGTAGCATCTATTGCACATTGTCTAACTTTTAGTTTACTCTTCATATTGAAATCATAATTTGTAGAAAGGAAGCAGCGTGTGGTTATGGTTAGTTGGAAATCATCTTTATTTTCTGTATTTTACTGGAAAGCACAGATACTGGAAAGCACACTAGCAGTCCGAGGCATTCATGTATATTTGTATTGTTAACGTTAATAAAGACTCAATCAATTTTATAAACATGTGTAGCAAATAGCGTTTAGCTTAGGGANCAATTTTATAAACATGTCTATAACAGTTTATATTAAAGAACACATCCATAATTGTGGTTATTATAATTCCTTTCCACGTTGTAAACATTTTATAAGTATTCATAGAAATACCACAGATTACAAAAGTCCAACTTCATAGTAATTTAAAACTGAATTTTTTGTTGTGTGAGAAACCAAATCTCGTACATAATTGACTAGTGTAAAAATATATAACTGCACATTATGCTGTTTACATGAGATGCTTTAAAAAAATATTTATTTAAATTGGCCCCACTTTTTAAAATACACCAACACCTCATTTAATATTTAGTGAATTAAACAAAAGTACATGTCTAATTTCATAAGCAAACATCAACAATCTACAAACATAGTACCAGTTCAAAAAAAAAGTTCACAAAATGAAAGGGAACTCTATCATCTTCCTTTTGTATTACTTTGTTTACTGTGCATCAAGTCAACCCACACTACAGGGGGTAAAGTACACACACAAGTTATTATTATTTTTATAAACCACCTTTCAGCGTTGAGTATAGTTAAATGTAACAAACAGTCATTATTATATGACTTTTATCTTTTTATCAAAACATTTTTTTACAAATATATTTCGCAGATGTGCAATATAACATTTGATCCAAAGAATTTCATTGTCTACTTTGCTCCATGGGTCCAAGAGGCTCATGTAAGTGAGGTGTACGACGCAGCAGGCCTGATTCCAATGATACGTACAATATCAACAAGGTTCTCAACATTGGAAGCTCCATCAATTACCAGTAAAGAAATGGCAGGTGGCAAACATTCTCACATACATATCCCGATTGCGGTCGCTACCTTCAACAATTTACAAGTTTCCAACGACAGCGGCACAGGACTACCACCAACCTTGCGAGTTATGCTGACATGGAAAGTAACCGGAAACGGGAGCTCTTCGGAGGAAGAGAAGATGTCATCTTTCAACACCGTTAAAAAATTGGCGGATAGCGCAAACACAATATATCCGGGAACAGTAACATCATTAACCCTTCTTGCACATAATGTTAGCGAAAATGATGCGGAAAGAATGACACAGCAAATGCGTCATGCAAAATCCGCCATCAAAAACAGCACATTTCCTTACGAATTGGGGATAATGCTTCGCATCGGCTCATGCGAGAGTGTGGGTAAATGGCTACGGGGTTTCTTGAGACAAATCTTGTGGTCGGATTACATGCTACTAACTATTCACCCAGGGCAAGAGGATTTCAGTGGGGGTGTGGACAAAACGGTTGAGGCGTTTACTCAAAGATATGCCAAGTGTAAAAAAATGTTACATAGTAAAAACCCAAGCCTTAAGGTCGGTCTCCGAGTTTCTTGGTCAGATACTACTGGTATTGAGGATGATGGGAAAAAGGATATTTCCAGTTTAATTCGGTTTTGGGCTAAAATGAACAATTTTGCTGGAGATACTAACACGTCAGTGGTTATGGTCGAGGCATTTGATCAACCTTTCCGGATGAAGGATGGCCACCAAGGGTGGTGGCTGCTTAACAACACCATTCCGTACTGGAGCTCGGCCGACTACAAGTTTGAGGAAAAGTGTGCTCAGACAAGGTTGGGTACAATCCCACACGGAAGAGCTTTTAATAATAATGCAACTCCAAATGAACCAAACAGACCAGTTGATCCCACCACCAAGCCAACTGACGAGACAGAAGGCGACTCCACAAAAACTACCAAAGAAGATAGCTGGGGAATGTCGGAAATTGGGACAACTTTAACTGTTGTGTTGATTGGAGTGTTACTTTTGGCAATATTTTTCGTTTACTGGAAGCTGAGAAGGGATATGAATGCAAACAAGGTTAATGATGACGATATAAATGAATTTTATGAGGGTCGGCCAGGATTTCCTGATGATAACTCTTACGGGCAAGTAAATAAAGCAGAGACGTTTGCCTACGATAAAAGCTAATGACATTCCTTCATCTTCCTTTAGACTTGGTAAGATAGTCCAGTTTTTAAATTTTTGATTTTGTAAATAATTTTTTTCCCTGCATTGATAATTTTTTAATAAGTTTTGTTTTAAATTATTCAGATGAATCCGTGCCACTGGGTTCGGGAGAATTTGGGTTTGTATGTTTGGGAAAAGTTAAAACTGCCGATTTGGAACTACAAAGTGCGGTCAAAGTGGCAAAGAAAAATTCTGCCGTTGCGTTGAAATCCCTCATGTGCGAAATCAAGATTTTATCCCATATTGGAGTACATGACAACATTGTCCGCTTGATAGGAGCGTACACGGCTGAACTCAAAAAAGGTACAAAAAATATTTATTTTTTTACCTTGTTAGTTCACTTATAATTTATTTTCATTAAAAAATATTCATGTTTCCTGGCTTTATGCTTCATTTAGGAAAGCTAATGCTCTTCTTGGAACTATGTCCACATGGATCCCTCCTCAAATATTTAAGACGATACAGTGACACAATGTCTCGTGAAGTTATGAGTTATCTGAAACTCACAGAGTAAGCAATCGACATGATAATAACAACAAAAATTATAAAATTTTACCGCATTTTTTTACTAAATGCGGCTTTTTTTACAACAAATTAAGAGGCGAGAATACAAGTAATATGCGTGCATCCAACTGTATTGATACACATTTATTGGTACAATGGTGTCGGGATATCTTGAAGGGCATGGCTTATTTGGCGTCAAAATCTTTAGTCCATGCTGACCTTGCGACCAGGAATGTGCTCTTGGACAGGGAGAGACGTGCAAAAATTTGTGATTTTGGATTATCCAGACGGTTATACAACTATTCCAGCTATGTCAAGTCAAAGGCTGAGCCTATGCCATGGCGATGGATGTCACCAGAGTCATTACGACGTTTAGAGTTCAACGAGAAAACAGATGTGTGGGCCTTCGGAGTTACTGTTTGGGAAATTTTTTCTTATGGTAATAAGCCCACTTTCTATATTTTTTAATACAATGCACGGTTACACCATTTAAGTTCGTTATTATTATTTTTAAATAAAATAAATTTACATTTAAGGTGACGTTCCATATCCTGGCTTGTCATGGACTGCTGATTTTCCAATGAGATTGGAAGCAGGCGTTTGTTTGCAGCAGCCATCAAGTTGTCCCTCAGATTTGTGAGTTTACTCAACATGATAAATGTACTAAAGTTTCACGCAAGAGTGATGAGGACTCATATATGGTATAGTAAACTGGTGTCTTAATGATTTACTTTTCAGATTCGAGAAAATTCTACATTGTTGGAGCATAAGCCCTTTGACCCGTCCCACCTTCTCACAACTGGAGGCTGAATTTCTTCCCATTTTAGAAACTATTATCTTAATGATTTACTTTTCAGATTCGAGAAAATTCTACATTGTTGGAGCATAAGCCCTTTGACCCGTCCCACCTTCTCACAACTGGAGGCTGAATTTCTTTCCATTTTAGAAACTATTTAGAGTCATAATAACAATAATAACTCATCAAAAATAGTTAGCAATTTTCCTCCATGCACAACATTATCATTATTATTATTAAAGCATGAACTAGAGACATAATGCGGTTAACAAATCAAAGCAGTATAAAAAGTTAGTTTGGCTGATGATCAAACAGGTTCTGGAAAGCTTGGATACTGTTAAAGTATTACTTTTATGCACAAATTTGTAAGTACAACATGATTTATTCTCATTATTATTTTAGAGCTTGTGGTTTTTTTGTAATAAAAAGTTTTAAAATCCCATTTGAATTGGGGAAAACAGAATATTTTCTTTAGCATGTTTCATGGTAATGGAACAGATTGATGGTTTATGGAAACATATCGTATCACAACATCATATTTTCATATTGACATGAAATCAGCAACCAATTTTGATACTATGATCACCGTTGTTGCTGATTTGGTGTTGCTGCAACTTTTATAAGAAAAAAACCATGCATTGGCAGTGGGCATGTGACCAAAAAACTAGTTGACCTTGACAGTCACATCGTCCCAGCTGAGCTTCAATCTGTGAACATTTGTGATTTCACATTATAAAATTATGCTTTTGTTTTGTTCCAGGGATACTGGTGTAGCAGACACACATCAAGCTAATACATTTCTTAAGAAATTAAAACTAAAAAATTTTCTACTTTGTACTTGACACCTGGAATATTGTTAGTTTTGGTTCAAGTAACGTTTGGTTCGTTATTTTATTGTGAAAAACAACTAACATTAACTACGATGCCTGTTGTGACTTTATGGTTAACACCCCATCAAAGTTTAAATCAAAGTTTTTGTTTGTAAAAAAAAATCCTGAAATGAAAATTGAAAAAAAATTTGTCGCGTTTTTTTAGTGCGGAATACCAATGCGGATGGCGAGTTCAAATCTATGGACGAAGGGTATCTTCAATGAATCTGTCGCCATACAAATTTAAGCAGATACAAAGTAACAAATAAC
>JAHZNC010006162.1:0-37017 GCA_027744095.1 Zhuqinia jingwanae
TGCAGAACGCATCTTGACTTATCTACCTATGTATGTAGTTTTTTTTCCCGTAGATATATGGTTTTGGCTTTGTATTTTTATGAATGCTTATAAACTGCAATAAAGACTAATAATAATAATAATAATAATAAAAAATTAACCAGGAAATTGGGCTGAATAAGACATTAAATTTTATTTCTCTAAAACAATCATAATTTTACTTTACACTAATGAAAAAGACAAAGGGGAACAAAGGATGGATAAGTTGTGAAAACATCTTCTCTGGCTGACTGACTAGATAATCCGCAGGATTAAAACAAATAAAATTCCTATGCAAATATGCGCGTCTTGCTGACATTCCAAAGCCGACGTATTACACTGTACACACGCGCAGATTTTTTCTCTAACAAACTACATCACCGCAAATTGTACAAGAGATTGAAAAGTGGAGATGGATATGGGATTATTGGAGATGAGAGACTTTTTTAGGGGCAATAAACGGAATAAAAAATGATAGCGTAAAAAGTTCAAAAGCAACGTTCATGATGCTCATGATTGCAAAAAAAGTTATAATAATCATTAGAGTGTGACTTTGAAAATATATTTACTTTTATTGTGTTTTCCGTGTTGCAAGTTTTTTTTACTAGTACTATTATTATTGTTTGTTTTGTTATGTACTTTTCTCACAAGAATCTACACTGCAGTTTTCTTTGGTGGATCATACAAAGAAAGAGGAGAAAAGAATGTAGTGTGTGTGTGTGTGTGCATTTAAACCTATATAGGTATGTATGTGTGTGTGTGTTCAGTGTTCTTTCTAATCAAATCAGTGAAAATGGTTATTTTGCGTCTTTTAATAAGGAGGCTGAGTGATTAATTGTCGTCTGCCTTTTAAAAAACCCAGCCCTGTGATATATAAACATATATTATTTCAGTAGATCAAAGGAAATCAAATGACACAACAAAAAGAAATGCACATTTATAACAAAATAAAAAATATATATTACACAGACAATTGGAGAAAGAAACGTGCCAATTTTGTCTTACAAGCATTTGTATTCTTATCGTCCCTCGCCTTCTTCAGCCTTCATCATTGACACGCACTATCAGCAATCCCGGTGGTGGTGAGAAAATTGACACGTTCAATTCACACTCAAATATCACCATGCCACCAAAAAATTATCATGTTACTCTGATGATGATGATCTCTGATCATTATCAGTAACATGTCGTCCTTATCGACAAAAATAACAACAAAACACTATATTGCCGATACTTTATAATACGCGATTTTGTTCCAAAGAAAATTCTAAAATAAATTGAATGAAAAGCAATGCACATATTATTATTGTCGTCTTTTTTTGGGGAGGTTTGGTATGAATTTTTAACAGAGTGGTAATTTTGCTCGGTTGACTTTTCCACAAATGCTTTATTTGTTTGGTTTGTTGCCAATTTGAAATGGGAGAAAAACGGAAGAAGACAGGGTGACAGAGAAAAGAGAATAGAATGAGAAACAAAACAAGTTAAGAGTAAGTAAATGTGAGGAGAAGAATGAAGATATAAGATTACAATGGGAAGACACAAAAAATTACATATATCGGGACGACGACAAAGTGTTTGTTTGACGGCAAATTATTGTGGTGTACATGGCCTGTCATGCTCCCTGTCTTTTGGAGAGAAACGTTAACAAAATACTTTGAAACATAGAGATTGAACTGACTAAATTTCAAAATGAGAACATGTAAACATCGTACATTTTTATAGGGGTCTTGAGGATGGAGAATTTAGGGAATCAGTAAAGAATGACATCTTCTTCAAATCTTCAATGTCCACTCAGCTTCGATGATATGATGATGAGTCAACAAGACGACATTATCAATAATCAAATCAAAAGATTCCACACGCAAGAACATTTGTATTATATTTTGTCTCAAACTTTTATTGATGGCAAATCTGATGGAAAACATGATAACACAGATTTATACCAAAAAAATACTGTTATTTAAAAAAGACAATGCTTTTATTTTGTATCTACTATACCTACTCACTCACCTCACACCTAGATTTTATGGAAATGTTGGTCATATAAATGAAAATTTTACGATTTTTTTTTGGTCGGCTTGTTTTATTTTTTTACCTCTCATTTTTTGCTCAAGGTTGAAATAAGGTGTGTAAACTTAAATGTATTTTTTTTAAATGAATGTACATACATTAATACTCAGTTTGTACCAACAACATGCTCAAATATTAAACACATAATTGTACATCATTAATTTTAAAGTTAGAGTACTGGAGACCGCCACACTACAATAACTACATACACCATAATCACAAGTTACAAAAAAATTATATGTTAAATATAATTTATTTTGTAAATATATTTAAATTGTATATACATTTGACACTACATACCTAATTGTTTTACAACTTTTTTTTACATTTAAACAAACCACTTAATATTATTATCAACAATATTTGATAAATTTAAAAAAAATTCTGTGTAACAAAAACAAATACATTATTCACAAATACAAAATACGTTTGGCTATACATTAACTATAAATAAATACTAATTTGCTAATTACATAATAGTTTTCAAATAATAAATTAAGCATTAAATACATATGATCATGTAAATTAGAATAGCTGATAATATCATTAAGACACATGCTCAGACTTTTCCTCGATTTAAAAAAAAAAATAATTGTGTATACACGCACCCGCATTTTAACTTTGGAAAATGTGCTAATTATATATTGCTGGAACTTTAGAACTGTATATTATGCAAAAAAAATTTAATGGAATTTTTGTTTAAACTTCTGTTCTGAACCCGTTCACACTAACCGCTTTACTCAAATGAATTTGACTGGGATAACATGAGTTGAAACCTGTTGATAAGCTATCTGAGCCAGGAAATCCACCTGCTCCTCCTCCAATTCCACCACCGCCAGCTTCATTCTTAGCTACCAGTACACTAAGAGCCTGCACCCAGTCATTTGCATTCTTGCCGTCTTTGGGTTTCAGCACAACTTTTTTATCTTGAGTGAAAATCTCAAATGCCTTTGGAATCTGTCTTTGTCCCCGAGTTACTCGCACACTCAGAATTTGATGAAGATTCAACGTGCTCGTCGAATCATTACCCCGTGCCATGAGCTGACCTCCGGATAATGTGAAATAACGTGTCCTCCACCTTTTAAAAAGCTTAAACTTCCCCTTTTTCTCTTTCAGACAGCCTTCCAAAATGGGCTGTTCGGATGTCAGGAACTGCAAGGCTCTGAAACGTTTAAATATGACAAATTTAATTTGAGTTCTTCATACATAACCATATCCATTGATTCTTAAAGGTTCAGAACTACTTGATTACCTGCTTGGATGATTGCAAAAGAAACAACCCCATTGAGATTTAATAGCAAAAGGTTCAAATACACTTATATGTGGCTGAGAGTGGGCCATCGCGGATATCGGGGAACCGGAAATGGGTCTTATTACGTTGCTAGCATTGGCTATTGGAATGTTGTTACTGTTATTAGACGTTTCTGGGGATGGTGCATTATCCACTGAAGGATTTTGTACAAGATTCAAATTCATGTGGCCAAGTACTGAAGCGTCCGCATTCCCCCCATTTGCCAGTGCAGATGAATTATTCGGGGCACCGTTTGACATTCGTAGGTCAGGTTGGCTCATGACTGAATTGGCAAGTTGATGATGTGTCAAATGATGATCAACTCCACTGCCAACACCTGGGCCACCACCAGCACCACCAGACATGGGACTCAGGGGTTGCATCTTTTGATGATGATGATGTCCATTTTGAAGTTTATGACCGGAAGTAGTGTAATGATGCTGGGAAGGGAGATGATGCTGCGTGTAATTTCCGGTGGGATTTGTTTTTCCACTAAGAAATCCAGAATTACTTGTAATATTAAAATTATTATTGCTCAGGTAAACACTATAGGAAATATTGTTATTGTTGAATCCACTTCCGGCCAACTGATTTGTGCTCAGTCTTGACACAAAATTATTATTTGTGGAGGACAAACCATGCCCACTCAGAATACTTGCGGCAGAGGAACTAAAAGTTCCAGAATTTCCAATCAAATTATGATGTTGACCACCTCCAGGACCAAGGTGACCCCCACCTGCGCCGCCCGTTTTTATTGGGGATCGAATACCTGTTGTTGTGCTCCACGCAAGATCATGAGGCGGGGGAGGTACTACAACTGCAGTGCTACTCGCATTTGTACTTCCTGCTGCACTGGGTGTCATGCTACTTTGTGACGTTCTCAACGAGTTCAAATGATTGCCAAAGTCTTCCCGAAGACCACTAATACTGGATACGCTCCTATTCTGATAAGCAGCAACAGGTGGGATTGTAATGTTTACCCCACCACCCCCACCAGTTCCTCTTTTTCTGTATTCAATGGATGAGAAATTGTTCATTCCTGGTGCAGGTGATCGACTCGAGTTGATTGTGATTGTTGTGGGGAGGCCAATAGGATGATGGGATGGACCTCCCATGGAGGAGGAAGCAGCTGTGCTGGAGGGCGTGTGCGGAATGTAGGTACTGAAACTGGGCACGCACAAACTTCTTCCCGGAAGCCCACTCAGATTATGATGAGACAACTGATTTTGCTGCAAAATTTGATGCGGTTGTGGTTTAGAGGAAGGTGGAATAGAAAGATTGGCGAGCCGGCTGATTGACAAGGCTAAACTAGGATGATGATTGCTTAATTTATCCGTACTTCCGTCTAAAATGGAGTAGTTGAGCGTTTTCCCCATTGACATTGGCGGTGTTGTTGTGCTGCTTGACATTTTATTTGCAGGACTCGTAGAAGCGCTTAATAATGATGTGGGTGAGGTGGCATTTAAAAGCTCTGCGGATGATGACCCAGTTGGTGTGCTACCACTCCCATCGCAAAGATCCCAAAGTTTGTTGAGTGCGGCGTGGCCCACACCGCTGAAATGACTGGCAGATAAATTGACACTTTTGCTGATGGCAAACATCACTTCGCTGGTGATTAAAAATGGGGAATGATGAGCCAGGCTTAAAATTTCTCGGAGAATTTGCAACTGGCAGGATTGATCTTTACTGGCCACGTCCAGCAGCTTGATCATCCGGTGAAGTAGGATTTGCCGACATTTGTCTCGCTTTGCGGAGCTCCCACTACAGGATTGAACTACATGTCTAAATATTTGTGCAGCGGTAACTGCATTTTGAGGTGCAGTTCCGGTAGAAGATGAAGCATTATTTTTATTATTTCCTCCTCCCTGAGTACCACTTTGAATTCCGGTACCACCGGAACCATGATTTGCCAGTGCGGACCTTGCTACTGATTCCTGAATTTTGTCTAAATGATTTTCCAATAATTTGGAATCATTTGACATTTCTAAAAGTACTTCGAGAGTGGGGCCAACTGTCACCGGGTTGTTCAAACAAATCAAAATTTGTGGCAAGCTGGGCTGAAGGATAAGCGACCTGTTGCTCCCATTCCTGGCAGCTACTAATTTGAACAAGCCCAGTAAAGAACATTTTTCAGTATCATCACACTGACCTAGCAGATTAGCCAAAGCCATCACATGCTCGTTAATCCTTTCCGGATTCAGGGAGTAAATTTGGGGAAGGAGTTTAGCCAAGCTGTAGTTTCCTCCAATAACGGAATCAATAATAGGTTGGATGTGACTTGATAAGAGTTCAGGATGCTCTATAGCTGCCAGAGGGAGGTAGGACGATACGCACCTAGAAAGCTCTTTGTTTCCCTTATGAAGAAATTTAACCGCAACCGGAAGCGCCTGTTTCATCACAGTTCTTTTGGAATAATTTAAAAATATGCAGGCCAGCACATCTGAAGCAATTTTGGCATGCGGAGGATCCGTCTCCTGTGCCAATGGTTTGAGGTCATGATTTAAACTCGTTTTTAGCAAATCCACCAGCGCAACAATGTGCTCCTCGATACAGTCGGTGTCACGAAGTGTGGCTGTCAGTCGAGCAATGCAAATTTCCACCACACTTTGGTCATTCTCATTGTCAATGTAGTTGGAACTGGACGCTATCTCTTTTATGCGTTCCAGTATTTCCGAGATGTTGTTAATGATGGACGAATCAGGCAGGGTGAACAGGTCACCAGCTTTGCTCAAGTCTTTTGACTTGAGTACCAACGAAAACAGGTTGGACGGCGAAGATGATGAGAGATGCATTTTGTCTCCTTTTCAATTTATTTCAAATTCTTCACAAAAAAGAAAAAACAACTGCTGTTGTTGTAACACTTGTTGTCGGATTGATGATGATTCTACGGCACTTGCGTCTGCTCAGTGCTATCCATGTGCAATAATGGCACCTGAAAAACAAATACAAATAGTTATTGGTTAGTTTATAGTTTTGAACCCAGTCACACAGGTATAAAAAAAATATTACCACCAATAAAGATAATTACCTATACACTCATCTTGACCTCTATTAAATTTTCAATTATCTACCATTTAATTAAACGATACTTTAACTTTATAACGATTGTTATTATAATAATTGGCTTGCTTACATTTGTAGGTAATGCTCGTTGGCTGCTCGTGCTCGCGGTGATGTTGACCGAATTCCTCTTTATGTTTGATTGTGATATTTCCCATTGTCATTGTCGTGTAATTGGTACACATTTGTGCAGTTAAAAACAATCAAAGAACGTTCACACTACTGCGCATAACTATAATTTAATATTATAACACAACCGCCATGCAAACAAACTGATGATATAACTGCGTAAACCAGCCAATAGGCAATAATATAACCATAAAAAATGTTTTATTTTCTCAAGTGGCACTCTCATAATAATGTCATCATATAAATATCATGATGATGACTCAATAATTATCAATCATTTTTCTTTTATTTGTCCAATGATATGATGATGATGATGATGATGTTTTTTCAGCTGAACCACAACACAAGCCATGCACATGCATGCGCAGTATTAACATTATTATCGTATACAAAAACAAAGACGTGCCATCATAATTAAAACACAGGTAATTGCAGTTTAAGCCTGTCACTTGTGTGATATAATATGTGTATATTTATATATGTATGTATGTAGCGGCACGGCACAAGATTTTAATGACGGTGACAATTACACTTTATTATTATGCGTTTTCTTGATTTGTCTGCTGTCTGCGGCGGTTATTGAGAACGATGCGTCGTTGTCTGTAGTAGTATTTTTTTACGAGCTATTAATATAACATTTATCAACAACAACGACAAGTAGTAGTAAGTAAACGTGCGTGGCGATGATGATGAGATGCACTTAAACTAGCAAATTAACAGTAATACATACAAACTTGCATCAGAAAAATTACAAATTACAAGTGTGGTTGTTGCATAGATGCATTGTATATATATACGTATGAATGTATGCAAAATGCAAAGGAATGTATCTTTAAAGCTGTTTTCTTCACATCATCATCGTGTTACGCTCTAGTGCTTTTATTGTCTTTTTTTGCTATTTGTCAATTGAGAAGACAAAATTTTCTTTGTGATTTTTTTTTCTGCACTGAAAGCGAAAAGATGACTTTCTTGATGAATTTTGGATTGGGATTTCAGGGGAAAAAACTTCTTTTTTTGAGGGAATAATCATCTCATCTATGCAAATATGTAAATCCGTGTACACGTACAGCAAATGTAAAAGGTTGACGGACAAGAGTCAGCTGAAGAATTCTTCTTGGGTCTATTTAATCCTGGTCCATTTGAAACATGAAGTTATGTTATTATGTGTACGCATGTGTAAGTATAAATGCTATGTACATACATATGCTTTTATAATGGTAAAGAATGAAGGAAAACCCGAAAAATAAACTTTGAAACTTTTATGGGAGGATCATCATCTCGTTAATGGTCATGCCTGTACTTCTCGTAGGTAATAAAAATAATAATATGCATGGAAATGAAAACATGTACATGGTAACGTGTGTAGTAGGAGAGAGGGGCTTGCAAACCTGTAGCTTTACTTGTCATTGTAAACATGTTTAACTCTCACACTGGTACACACTCAGACACATTTCAGAGCATTCATCCCACTCGTAATAATACTGCAACCACAACAGCAGCATCATCATCATCATCATCGGACAAAAACAGATTCAAATTCAACAAAAACAAGACTGTATCAGTGGCATAGGCTTTATAATATGTGTGCTTAAAACACATACATACATACATACCATGTACAACAATTGAGAAAAAAGGGGGACTAAAAAACAGAGTATCCTTTCTTTAATCATTTTATCTATCAGACTTTTGTATACTACTCTGCATTTAAGCTTCATATTAGACAAAAACAATTTTTGCTACATGCTCATTTCGTGTATTTATGTTTGATAAGGAAAATTAAAAAAGATAAAAACTGCAACGCAACGCAGTATAGGGCTTGTCTAGAGCAAATTGCAAACTGATAAAAAGGAATAATGACAAGACTGATGAGGACAGACAATATAGTAGTGTGTAGTACACACTCAAGTACACAGACACAGAAAGAGTATGACTTTGTGTGTATATGCTAATTTTAAAAGCAGACAAAGTTTACATTGTTGACCTGACTGGCTGAGTTTGCATTTGTGAGCACATATACATATGACACTACTACTGCAACTGCAACATTGTATGTAGCGTGAAGGGAATATCATTGAAACATGTATGTATGCCAAGACGATGAGAGCATTGTTAACTGTTTGTTGCGTTAGAATTAGAAGAGAGAACCTCTAACAGAAGGAGACACAAAAGCAAAAGCTACGGTGATTTCCAACATCTTTGTTCCCACCTACAGCTACACGACGAACAAAACGTGAGATGTGCAAGAAAAACGTGAAGCAAGTACTCTGACAATTTAGATGGAGGTATAAGTAGGTACGATCTCTTCTTCTTGGTCAACTCAAAATTTCAGCCCATGTCTCTCCATTTTTTTAAACACGGTTACCTAGCTACCATTTACCATTCCTCTCGAAGACAGAGCAATACGGACGCAGGATATTTTTTTTAAAATCCGTAATCATGCTTATTTGATAGCGAGAGATACGATATGCGGTGATGAGATGTGGATTGTACATACCTACATACATATGTGTGCCCTAAACCCTCTATCAGTGCACCACACCACCACACAGAGACCACATCCTCATTTATTACGGTGCACTTGCGTTACCTACTCCGTGTCTCCCTGTTGTTGTTGTGTCCGTCCCGTCCCATAAGGTTAAAATCAGACCTACGTAGTAGTACTTTGCATGTTATGTCCTCGTGAATGATCATGATCATGATAATGAGCATCATCATCATCATCAACAACAACATATATATACACACACCCGATCATAAGAGTAAACTATTGTGTATGTGGCAATGATCGCGTGGAATATTAGGTGAATGTATTACTATTTACTACGCGGATGGATGGAGGACATAATGCAGCGCAGCAAAAAGTTTGGTTTAGTAGAAATGCAAATACAAATACTTTGCTATATAATGCATATAAATGAAAAGGTACAAAAATAAGAAGAATAAGAGCAGTAGAAACATCTACAAATCCAATCCACCACACTATGACTCTCTCTCTCTCTCTCTCTAAAAGGGTGGCGAAGACTCCATGATGGAAAAAAAATTATTAAACAGATTAAACACGCAAATAACGTATTATATGTGTATATATATATATTCAACCATTTTTTGAAAAAGGCAAAGAGACTCTTGTGATTTTATTTATTTTTTAATATATATTATTATGAATATTATAGTAGTAACGATGATGACGACGATTTTTTTTACATAGAAGTATAATATTCATAATAAATTTGTTCAATATAATGTACTCTTGTTACAATCTAAAGTACACGTAGCTATATTTATATTAAATATATATATTATATATAGCAGCTCTATACTACTTAATACACGATTTATTTATAACTAATAATTACATTACAATAATAATAATAATAATGGAATATAATATTTTTTTACCGTTGTAGTCGTAGTATAAGCAATATATAACATATAGTAATAGGTAGAATTATTATTATTATTACCAGTTTTATAACAAACTATACTACTATTGATATATATCTTTAATGTATGTATGTACATGTATGTATCTATGACTATGACCTATAATTATGCGATTTCTTAAGTTAAAACTACATGCTATATATACATATATATGTGTATATGGTATATAAAGTATAATAATATATTTAGTATACAGAGCTCGAAATAAAATGAGTAACTTAACTTAATACACATGTATGTATATTTTAGTTGTGTGTGTACTAAAGTAGTTATACTATATGCGTAATTAGAATGGTGCCATTAGTTTTAATAATAATAATTTTTTCATGCTAATGATGATTATGCTGATGATGATTATAAATACTATATGGGATATAGCAGCTCCTAAAATATATACCTACGTTGTTATATGCATATATGTGTGTATATATATGAATGAATGTACGTGGTAGATATATAGTTATATATATATATATTTTAAATGCGCTTAAGAGATACATTCATATATATTTTTAAAGGTATATTCACATTTTTTTTGTAAGATTTCTCGCTCTTCTGATTTTTGCTGATAAACCACCAGAAATCAGAAAACAACAACAACAAAACAACCATTGAACAACAAACAACAACATTCATTCATCATAATATTCAGAGAGGATATAGATATATCTCTTTTTTATCCGACTTTCGCATTATATATTATCCAGTGATGAGAGGAACATTTTATAATAATAGTACATAATAATAATATATTTTACATAGCAGTTATATGTATGTGTTTATGCAATTTAAAAAACAAAAAAAAGTACTTTCTTTAAGAAAAAAGATCACGAAAAAAAGACGATATATCGTGTCGCTATTATGACGGAAACAGAAAATATTATGATGACAGTAAAAACGTAAACGTATAGCGTAATAATAATTATATGTATATATATATACCTATATGATAATAATAATTGTTGGTAATAATAATATGCAGCAAACCTCTTATAATATATATATAAAGATATAATAGGAGAGATGCAAGTATACTTTTGAAATTAAAACAGATATTTTTAAGTTTAGAAATAATTCGTCTTCTTTTATGACACCGATGACACTGATGGAGGGCCACTTGCCTGTTGGCGCACTTTGAGAATGTCACTCCGTCGTCTGCTTCGGTACTCGGTAAATACCTTCTTTTCTACGCCACGAACCCCACTTTCGTCCTCCTGATTCAAAGAGATAGCTTCACCACAGGTGCTCATGTTAAACTCCCAAGGTCTTGGCGGTCGGGTCATCAGCCAGGCAGTCGCTTCTGTTAGGAAAAAAAACAAATGAAAAATGAGAAATTAGTAAATGGGTTACAACGGGCGACTAATAATAATTTTCAATTCAGTAGAGTGGTTTTAATTTCAGCTTACTTTTCAGGAAAGCTACTTTATTCGGATTGAACTTTTTGGTGGACCCTCTTCCGCTGAGGGTACAGTAGATCACCTCATCGTCCGTGAATATTTCGTCAAAGAGCACTTTCCCGACTTCACAAACCGCATTCGTTCTGCTAGCCTTGTCTGCTGCCTTGTTCCATGCAGATTGGGTGATGTTGGACCCATCATATGTACCATCTAGGTCAAGCATCACCTCTTCCACAGGTCCGACCATGTGGGGAGTATTGGGTTGGGGGGTAGAGGGCATTCCCATTCCAATGGACATGGGTGATTGCACAGGCACTTGTTGAGTGGTTGGCGCCGACTGCATTGCACTGGTCCCGGGGGTCATTGGTAAAGAATTGTTGCTATTCACACTAGGTGGCCCCCCACCATTCAGATCAAAGGGGTACGTTGTTGGGGGAAGTACGGAACCTCCACCTCCATTGACTTAGTCCTTGGTCATTGCCTCCTCCTCCAACCTGGCTTACCATGGGATTACTTTGGAAGTATGGATTGGGCTGGGATGATGGTTGTTGTTGAGGTTGTGATTGTGGTGGCATGACTCTATTCGGCATCATCCCATTTTGTCCCGCCGTACTCATCATACCACCATGATTGTTTAACGATTGTTGAGAATGTTGAGGAGGTTGTTGTTGCTGTTGTTGGACTTGCTGTTGTGCGTTGTTTTGCCAGTGAACTGAACCCGCGTTTTGTTGAGGATGAGGGTGATGGGGATTTTGTACGTTTTGGTAATTTGGAGGCGGTACGTTCACATTACTATGTTGAGGTGGACCTTGTTGTTGTTGTTGTTGCTGCTGCTGCTGTTGTTGTTGAATTTGCACATATCCACCATTGTTACCGGACGGAGGAGGCGCGTATACAGAGGCACTGGGTTGCTGTGGATGATGAAGGCCAAACTGACTTCCGGGTACGGGTCTGTTGGCCTGCATCTGTCCTCCGAGCATACTTTGTTGGGGGTGAGGATGATGTTGTGGGTGGTGCTGAGGCGGCATACCTTGCCCAGGACCAGGTCCATACTGATTACTGTGTTGATGAAGGTGTCCATTGGGAAGTTGACGAGCTCTCATCATCAAACCATTTCCACCTCCAATACCACCATTGTTATTTCCTCCCATTCCCATGTAAGGATGCTGACCGTGATGGTGGTTCTGGCCAATAAACTTGGTTCGCATAGGTCCACCACCACTCACCATGTGCATTCCATTGTTTATCATGTGATTGGGACCGGGACCATTGTGCCCGTTGTTCATGTTCATCATCATTCCTCCATGTGGCTGCCCGTTATTTGGATTAGGTCCCATCCCACTCCCATTGTACATCATTCCAGGATTACCGTTCATTGCACCCATTTGACTCATCCCGTTCATCATCTGCGGATGAGGTTGGGGTTGAGACTGAGGAGGTTGTTGCTGTTGTTGGATGTTATTTTGGTTTGGTATAGCCATGTTATTTTGTTGTTGTTGTTGTTGTTGTTGCTGCTGTTGTTGTTGTTGCTGCTGCTGCTGTTGTTGCTGCTGCTGCTGCTGTTGTTGCTGCTGCTGCTGCTGTTGTTGTTGCTGTTGCAGTTGTTGTTGTTGTTTTGCTGCATTCATACTGTTTTCTTCGTTTCGGCGAATCATGAAATCTGCAAAAAACTGCTCAAATTCGGAAATTCTGTAAATAAAAAAGTTGCATACATTTAAAAATATTGCAATAATAATTTTAAAACTTGATTTAAATTGTGTTATTGAGGCCAATGCATAATGGGTTCTGTATCAACTTACAAATTGGGATTGGTGTCGACTGCTTGATTTATGTCCCTTTCGGAAATGTTGGGTAGATTGGAAGGTAAAGCTAGGTTTGGATTGGCAGAATTTCCATTTTGCTGCTGAACTGGAACTGGCGGATGTAGCTGTTGTTGTGGAGGGAGTTGCTGCTGCTGCGCTGTTGTTTGTTGAACACTATGGTTCATCACCGGAACAGGCAGTAGCGAATCCGTAGGTACCTCCTGCAACAACGCTGCTAGCGAAGGGGCATTGTGCATACTCTTCCCACCACCACCGCTTCCACTGTTGTTGCTGCTGTTCGAGTTATCGCTTGGGAAGGTAGGCGACCCGTTATTGCTAAAGATGCTTCCACCTTGTTCGCTCATTGCCGAATGCAAAGGAGTTGCGGGGGTCAAAGGTGTCATTGGTCCGGGAGTACACACACTTCTATCTGTCCATGGGCTGCCTGGAGGAACGGCGGTGGTGTTGTTGTTGTTATTGCAATTTCCATTGCTTGGAGGTATACCACCCGGTTTTTGGTAGAAGCTGCCCCCTCCAGGCGTAGCTGGAGTGTTGGGGTAGGAGGAAATGTATGGCGAGTTGGGTACGACACCATTTCGGCTGTATCCGGAACCTGGAGTGGCAGGCTCGCTACCACTCCAGGGACTATTAGGAACCTTATGGTGATCGTGAGAGGAAGCTGCTCCTGGGGTTCCAGGATTTAGGTTCCCATCAGGGGATAATCTGTTGACGCAATATATTTATATATTTCAAATCATGTCATATGCTGATGGTGCTTATTCTATCATTGCACTCCCTTAATTTTGAATTATCAATTTGTATGTCACGTATAGGTAGTATAGGTACAAAAGTTTTGAAAAGCGATTAAAAAATTCTAATTGAACATTTGTAAACTAGTCATCATACTTTGTAACAAGTCCTACATATTATTATCCTTGGTGTAGTGTTAATTTGTGGTGTTTGCAAATGATGACTCATTAGATGGATGGATACATATATACTACTTTAGTTGATGGTTTGTAGGTTTAATCATTCATTATATGAATCATTATGTTCTGGATGAACGGAAATGAAAATATAGCAAAATACAGTAAAACAGAATACACCTGCAGCAAAAAAGCAAAATGGAAAATGCAGTAGTGCACTGATTTGGCTTGATTGGTCTTTAACTGCAAAAAATAAATACCGTAGAAGCTGTTTGGATAAAAGTGAGACGTGAGGTGAAGAAAGGACGTCTCGTATGGAATTAATGCACTCATTCATTTCATGTTGAGCATATTTAATATTCGTTTATTTCTGTCTAGTCTGTAATCTGTAGCTACATTTGCATGGACATGGAAAATGTTCGCGAAATTGGGAATTACGTAGTAGGGTACGATGTTCAATATTAAAATTAACAAAATATTTTGAGCTGATAGCCGATAGTCAAATTTATAAAAAAAAATGTGATTTTTTTACATGCGCTTTTAATGCCAACAATGTCAACGAAATGGAAACATTTTTTCAAACAGGAAAAACGATTATTTTCTTTTAGAAAACACACGGGATTTACAAGGACATGGATGCAGGGGTGCAAGCAATACCAACGACAGACCTTTTACACTTATTATTCCCTTAATTTATTTTAAAAAATAAATTAACTTTTACCTAAAATGACTCCCTCTTGGGGTGCCAGGTCTTGGAGTACCCATTGACCCATTGTTTTGTTGGGATCCTCCTCCATCTTTAATTTTCATAACAAAACTTTTCAAAGTTATTTTTTTGCTAAATTATTAATCAAATTCCACAAGTTGTGCATTATGCAAATTCAAAATGCGTTTTACTGTCAATTTTATGAACATAAAAAATCAATTTAAAATTAAGTAAACTCCTCTTACCTGACAAGTACTGCGACAACGGAGGATAAAAGTCCGGGCTCATAGGTTGAATTCATTTTTAAAGCAATTCTTAATCGGGGAACACTTTCTTTTTCAAATTTCTCCTCCCTGCTCTTCTCTGAGCAATGAAGCCTTTTTTATCGGCGGTTTACTTGTTCCAAAATTGTTTAATAATAATTGTTACCCTCATCTTGATAACTTGTTGATTATGACTATTTTTCATATTGCACACTTTATAATTAATTTGTCCAGTAATTTCAATAATAATATTGTACAAAAGTGCACAACAAAAGGAATGTTTTTAAAAACTAAAAGTCATCATGCACTTTAATGACATTCACAAACAAACACCCCCAACAATTATAGTTATTTTGTATTTTGAAGTCTCTACCAAAGGAAGCACTTCAATTAAAGAATATATTAATTGTCTGTCTCTTCATCCATTTATCTCCCACCTGAAAATACATAGCCACACGTTCACTGACTGATCACTGCACTGCAATAATCACATCTATCAATCAATTTGATTTTTTTTTATACTGAGTCAAATAGTTCATCTTCGTTTTACATAGTTTTATAGTTAGTTATACCCACAGGTTTTAGCCTCTTTAACCCTTTTTTCAGCTACGCAACACCAACTTTACTACTACTCCACATTTTAGCTATTAATTCTTTTGCTTCTTCTTTAAACAAAGTTAATTTGACTGAATCTCCTCTTCATACTCGCTCACATGCAAAAAAAAGAGCAAAAAGCCACAACGCTTCTTCTAACTTTCAGTTGTTTGAGAAGCAGATGCACACAGGGGCATTATCTATATTACTCCGATGAGATGATGATGTGCTTGTTCTTTTGCGCTGGGAAGAGGATACACAGTCAGAGGAAAGGTCACGTATAAAAATTTGTAGTGCCAGTGCCTATAGAAATATATAGGTAACAACATAATAATAACTACTATACAACAACATCTCTTCACTTCTCCTCTGATAAATTTGTTGTTCTTAGTTTAGTTAACTTGCTCGCTTCCCCATTTAAAAACTACACAGCAGCAACACTGTATAATGATAATTTGTATTTGTGGTAGTATAATATATAGCGATTTGAATATATGATATTTTAAAAAACAGTTTAAAAGGTGGTCTTTGGTGTTGCTCTGGCTGCTCAAGAAGTGTGTCTGACGATTCATCTATCTCTATCTCCTCACTCAACTCACTTGACTATAATATTTTATTGTTAAAAAAGAAATAGTCTTTTTTTTGCTTGCACTCTGTGCTCGCGTATATAGGTATATATAGTAAAAAAAAGTGTACTATGATGTGTATGTGTGTGTGTAGTAAAGTAGTACTACTTTGTAGCTTTTTAAAGTAAACTTTACTATGTGCTATGTACTATATGCAATGCATATTGTGTGTAGTAGTTGTAGTAGTAGTGTTGTGGATGTTGTGCATATTACATTCTCCGTTGTGTTGTTTCTCACTCACACACACACACAACCTTATATTCTTCTCTTTTCTGTTCTCTGTGACTCGGTTGTGCACTGAAGCTTTGCCTCTTTTTTATTATAAGAGAAGCATCAGCAGCAAGCAAGCACACAAAACAGTCTTTTTCAGTTGAGGGTTTTGCTTACATACAAATACAAAAACTCTTATTTCTTCTCTCTCTCTCTCTCTCTCTCAAAAAGAAGACTCAAGAAACTTTTTTCCCATAGCACACAACATTATTATTATTATATATATAGGTGTATATTATATTAGTAATATTACACACACGCAAGCACACATACTACACACAGAACAGAACATTAGCAGAACACACTGCAAGTTTCTCTCAAAATCTCAATGCAAAAAGCCATGTTACTACACATCATAATAATATAACCATAACCGTTCTTGGTTCTTCGCTCTCTTCTGTTTCTCTGCTTCTGAAACTGAAGAGTTTCAAGCAGCAGCAGCAGAGAGAAGCCTCCTCAGAAAACCCACCGAATGAAACACATTTTGCTCATATACAGAGCAAGTAAAGCATTTATATAAATAAAAGTACTCATTTATAGTATGTATGTGTGTATAATATATATATATTTTTTTTAATGTATGTATGTAATTAGGCATAGTATTTACACAAGCTTGCATCAATATCAATACAGAAAAAAGTCCTTTATAGGTTCTTTTTTACCGAGAGCCACACTCGTTCGTTCGTTCGTTTTTTTTTCAACAAAAACTGACTTGACTTGGTTTTTGTAGTAGCAGCGACCGATCGACTGGTGGTGTTGTTGGTTGGCCTTGGTCCTTGTGCTTGTGGCTTGCAACCAAGCTACATATTATAGAGTTTTTCATATGCCTAATACCTATGTATTTTATATCATTTCATATGCTTCTTATATGTGTGGTGTTGTGGTGGTGAACACGGTTTCATGATATGATGCTCACTCATACCAGTCATTTATATCCTTCCACACACGAAACAAACGCAAAGGAACGAAGGAGAGAAATTGGTGGTGGTAGTAAAGTAGTGATGATGATCATGATGATGGTGATGATGATGATCAGAGGAGGCTTTAGCAAAGGAATACTCCACTCGTAAGGCTTACGTTGATATTCTTTTGCAGCCGAGAGACGGACAAGCTAAAAAGAAGAGGGACACACGGCAACAAAAGGGGAGAAAATAACCAGTAACAATTATTACACTACTACTACTAGCGTACCGTACCACCGTCACCACCAGCATCTGAGAACCACCTCCAT
The DNA here is from genome assembly GCA_027744095.1 of Zhuqinia jingwanae. Classification (NCBI taxonomy): domain Eukaryota; kingdom Metazoa; phylum Arthropoda; class Collembola; order Entomobryomorpha; family Paronellidae; genus Zhuqinia; species Zhuqinia jingwanae. The sequence continues at coordinate 17,831 of JAHZNC010006162.1, forward strand.
AGTTATTCCCCTTAGCATAGCACCACACACAATGCACGACATACCTTTAGGGAGATTTTTACTACGTGTCTTTATCATCAACGAACGTATGTACGTTGTTGTGTGTAGTAATAATGTGCAATACTGGTATAAATATATATGCAATATATAACAAGGTGTACAATAATTTGTATGCATGCATACATACATTAGTACTAGTAGAGGGGTTCACTTCACACACAACGACATCATCATCATATCATGCAATATTACAATTATTATTATTATTATTATTATGGTTTATCCTTGTGCATACCTTTGCATGCACACATATTTCTTTGTAGGTATTCATAATATATATTATACATATTATATGTATGTATGTATGTATGTATGTACACATATATGTATGAACCTTAGTACACTTGGAAATGAAGGGTTATGTTTGATGATGATGATGATATGATGGGCTGCTGCTGGCTGGTGGATCATGATGACGATGTGATGTAGGGCTCGTCTCATTTTTCTCTCGACTCACACTACCTTGGCTTTTCATTTTGCTCCTGCTTATTTCGCTTTAGGTTTGATGCTTTTTTACTATTTGCTCCTCTTTCTGTGTACGGCTGCTGCTTGCTTTTTTACTTTTTGTGTAATATGGTTTTGTTGTATGCATACCAAAAAATCACACAAAATACGACTGCTTGTGAAGTAGTACTAGTAGTAGTGGTGGTTGTAGTGGTAGGGTTGCAGATGGATTATTGTCGAGGGAGAATTAAAGTTAGAAACTGTTGTAATTTTTAACCGTACAAATATGCATTCGCGTACAGATGTATGTTTGTTAAAGAACGAAAATACAACCGTGTACTTAATACTTCAGCTTTTTACTCAAATTTTTTGAAATTTGTATTCCTTTCCATCAGAGGTCGATGGAACTGGAGGTTAAATGATACCATATATTATATTCATTGGCCACATGTCAAAGTTCTCCCTCAATCTAATTTTCAACTCTAAAACCTAATTACAATTTCTGATTTCTAGTAGTCATGGCGTGCCGTAAGGACTGACGGACATATCCCTGCATTCTAATATATCACTCTACCTAGACTTTGGGGCCTCTGCGAGCGCAACGCTTAATATTAATGCAAGTTACTACTACGCAATAATGATGCATACATGATGCCTCTCAAGCTTTTGATGTTGTTTGTTTGTATATGCTTGTTGAATTGATTGCATATTAGTAGTAGTACTACGATTATATGGATGATATTGTATGATTAATAGTAATATGGATATTTCTAACACTACTTGCTTCTTTGTATGAATTTTGTATCTTTGGATTTTGATTCCACCTTGCCTTCCAATCATACTTTAAGGTAAAATACAGAAACTCACAGACATACAAAACATCATGCACAAAGGCAAGCAACGTTCAATTGAACAAAACGCTTGGTTTGTTTGGTGGTGTAAAAGGAGGCAAAAAAAGAAGGAACCCCCAACAACCATCCACACACACACACACATAAAGCAACAACCAACCCCACCAACAAACCAATACCCCATAATAATCGTCATCATCAACGTCTTCACAAACTTCGTCATCGTCCCTACTTATTGGTTTGCGTGTTGGTTAAAGTTAGCAGTTAGAAGAAGATCATCATGATGATGGTCGTCATCGTCGTCATATTGGTTGCATTATATAAAACGATGGATGCGGGGGATTGCGTGAAACATTCAATTGATATCATGTGAACCTTTGGTGGTGGTGCTGCTGCTCGCTGCTAACTGAATGGGCTTATAATAATAAGTCAACTAATATAATACGAAACAAAAGACAAGCGATGATAGAAGAAAAAGGCCTGCTGCTGCTAACAGGCAACAGGAGGAAAAAATACAAAAGTCAGGAGTGAAATTTTAGTAAAAGACGAAAATGCCCAAAACAAGTAGTTAAATATGCGGCGGATGAAAATTATAGCAATTCCGTTTATTTTGGCACGATACTACGCGAAAAAATCAAACGCGACGTCCTTTTTTTTCTTTGGGAAACAGAGAGATTTTGGGTGATGACGATGATGATGTTTTTTCCTTCTTGAAAGAAGCAAAAACCAAGCAAAAAAGTACATGTGCATAGAATTCCATAAGTAGCTTGAGAGAGAGACAGCGATGATGATAATGATGACGAGGTTTTGGCTGAAGAGATTTTGTCTTTTTATGCCATGTTGTTTGTTGTTGTGGGCTTGCTGCTGCTGTGTGTTTGTATATATGGTGTATTGGCATGACAAGTGGCGACGTAGAACAGGACACACTCGCCGTAGACACCACACACCACACTACTGTCAGCAGAACAGTAGTAGCTCTATTGCTGGAACTGGAGAGATGTTTTAAGAAAATATCCCTTTCCATCTGATTATCTCTGTCTGACTACTGGTATAATTCCAAAAGAGCTAAACACATAGTTTTGTCGTAATTAGGTATGTAATGCATGTGTCTAATTCTAAGCCTATATTATTGGAGAACAGTGTATAGGTAATAATAAATACATGTAGGTAGTTAGATTTGATTCGCATGTTTTACCGTATATATATGCATGTATGACTCTGACTCTGTGTGTATGACTTAGTTGGCTATTTGCCATTTCCCATCAAATAATCAAATCAGCGACAGTAGTAGCAAATACTCCAATTTCAATAGTACAAAAATTATATACATACATAATAATGTAGTTGTAGTAGCAGTAGTAGTAAGGGCTTTTTAAAAAGGGGAATATGAATTAAATGACTGTGAAAAGGAAAGTACGTAGAATATAATATATTTTAAGGTATCAAGTCAAACTGACAAAATGAAATTTATCTGGAAACTTCAACAGCTAAGAATAAAGAGAGGAGACAATTGTGGAAAAAAAGTTGGTTTATTTAATGACAGTTTATTCATAAAAAATCCATGACAGTCTGTCGTCCAGTTGAGCTTCTATCTTACAACATAACGTCACTCATATAAATAAGCAAGGGAAAAATTTCCTTACACCTAATACTTACACTAAATACGCATAATCAATTTTCACAACGTCAATGTTACGGCACCTTTTGGTCGATCTGGAAACGGAATGTTTCCTACGTTCATAAGGACGGTCCTTTCTTATAACTTTACAAGGGTTTACTCAAGAACATGCACTATATAGGCACTAGGGATTTAGGTATCACGAATCATCATGTGTGCTGTTGTAAGTATTTGTGTATAGCGATTTCACAATGCCAACATTTTTCAAGGAGCAAAAAGGACGAAAGACGCAAACGCCAAAAAAGTCTTGTTGCAACGCTGCAAGTGTCAATATAAGTATGCGCCACACAACAGGAAAGTTGTACAAAACAGGTGAATCCCATTAAATGTACATACCTACATATTCTTATGTAACTAGTTGCAAAGAAAAACATTTTCCTTGTTCCGACTGGAATTTCAGTTTTATGGCTTTATCAATAATTTTTTCGGACGGGTAAAATATGTAACTACAAGGGTCTACAAATTGATCTGATAATTCACCAGTTTATTCAAACAAAATAAAAGCAGTTTTGTAGTTTTCCTTGTTGTTACATTATTTATTTGCATCTCACGTATTTTCGTTTACAAACAAGATGACACCCAGCGAAGCTAGCTACCACAACGTTTTAAATTCAAAGTTAATTGTTCAAGTAAAGAGAATGTGATTGATATTACTGATGTGATCAGAGTAATCGATGTGACCGGTTATCATGCAAAATTTCTCTTTATACGTATATCGTTTGGTGTCGATCGAGAGGCCAGTTTTACGAATCGTGAATTACGATGTGATACACGGACGTGGCGGGCTAAACACCGATGATTTTAAAACTATAAACATTTGTGTTAAATTTTTATAGGAAATCAGGTTTTCCAATGATTTGAGGTCGGATACATATTTTTAAACAATTTAATAAGCAGTTTGATTTAATAAGTTTGAGCTTGAAATTCTTACTCTCCAACATCTTTTCTTGGAAACACATTTAGATTTCGGGCACAATCAGCCCCTAGACTTTCCTTGTTGGGAGTCTTAAAAAAATTGAAGACAATTTTCAAAAGTATTCAAGGGAAATATATCGTCATGACGTACTCCTCATGTCAACTCATGCTATGCAACTAACTTCAATGGTCAGTTTGACTAAATACTCTTTCGAGATATCTTCAATTTTTGAAAAACCTCAACAAGAGAAATAATTTTAACGTCCCATCAACTCATACGTAGTATATTTAGAATATCTTTGGGCACAATTGACTTTTCTAACTTCTCGTATTTTAGTTTGTAGTTTAGGAGACTCATATTTATTAGTAGAAATTTAAGACGTCTCAAAAATTATTTTTATTTTATTTTCCGCGTTTAGAGAGATGGTACTCCGGTTGCTACTTATGCTCACAATAAATTGTACATATCCATTTTTGTTAAAGGCATGTTATGTGTACATTGTTAAGTTCTTGGTTTATGTCTGATTTGATATGTAATAGGGAAAAAAATTATATTGTTATCACATTTACAAAATATTACACATGTCATATTTTCATCGCATAGAAGCGACAGAAACACTTTTAAAAAAATGCAAGGTCCAGTTTCACCGGTTCTATAATAATTTCTACACGTGAGATATATTTCCTGGAAAAAATATTCATTCACTAGAAAACGAGGGTGAGCCATCATCACCATCATCATCAAGCAGGAGCATTCTTTGTCCGGCTTTTTTTGTTCCTCAAAAAAATTAATATAATATTATAATACAACACATTAACGTTCATTGGTAGCGGCCAACCATTCACAAATAGAAAAAACGTTGTGAATCAACCACCTCATACAATTAGTTGATGCGACGTGTTATACTATTATTATGTTCACATTATTACTTCATCTTTACTTGTTACAACATCTAATCTTTCCACAAGCATACATATATTCCAATACGACATTGTAATTGTAATATAAGTAATAGTAACAATAATTGTAATCGAAGCAGAGAGAGAGAGAGAGAGAGAACAGCGAATATAATAATAATATTTTATAACATAACACCTTTAGTCCAACTAAAACAGTTGTAAAGAAAACGCTATAAAGAATGCATACTACTACTACGCTGCGTTTTTTATGAACACAAGTTGTATAAAAAGCCATTCACCACCTCCAACCACCACACATACTATAAACCACCAATATACTACTACTATCAACATCAGAAGAGAGCATATAGTTAAGAACGTGATGATAAAAGCGTCATATAGGGATCTCATCCCATCATCATCACACATTACATTTTTAGTCTAGTTAGCTGTTGGACTTTTTAAGTTTTAATATTCAATAAAATATTGTAATATTAAGATTCCCTGCTTTACGGCTGCTGCTGCATTATGTGGGCTTATTGATTTCAAGTGGGCTGTGGTCTTTACAGCAGCAAAGAGCAGCGCGTCATAATATTCCTTTACCTGCAGCAGCAGCAGCGTAGTAACAACAGCGGTCGCTGAATAAAAGTATATATATATATATGTACATTTATCTTTACTCCACTGGCTGCACTTAAACACGGTAATGATCAACATGATAATAATGATAAATATGCGTGGTGCTGGTATGGTGTAGTGTGGTACACGGTCAACGATGATGATGAAAGAAAATCCCTACTTTGCTTTATGATTTGCAAATTTTTTTAAACATTGTACCTAAGTTTTAATTGCACAAAATGGCTGACTGGCTCGACAAGTGTGAATTTTGGGTAAAACTTGTATGCATACAACACTGGCAAGAATTCTATAAACCAGCATCCAATCATTAATACCATGTCCCACTCTGTCGAAATATTATATTTATCATTATCATTATCTACTTTCCAGCAGTTTATTACATGTTAACAGTCATAATTAAGTGGTATAGACACTAGACAAGAGATGAAGCTGATTCTGGGCAAAGACGAGGGGTTTTCTTCGTGATAAGTTCGTAAAACTTGTCTCGTGTCTGGAACACGTCAACTTATGCCAGCAAGCCGATCGCGATCCACACTTTTATGGCAATGAAAATTTTCTGTTGTTCTTCTGAATCACTGATACTTTCCTCCATGCTTCACCATAATATCCATTTTAATGTGTATAGTACACTCGGGTAAAAAAGAAACAGTTTCAAAATAGGTAGTTGTTGAAAATAAATTTTGTCAACTTGTATTATGCTTACAAACATATAATTATTTTCACTTCCATGAAGATGACCACGATTTTTCTCACAATCCCCCAAACCGCTTCCCCACAAAAGTCCCCCTGTAATGGTAATTTATAGCACTGTTGAGCCAACTTTCGGTGCGCCATGCAAATTTTTATGTTTTATGAGAGAGAGTGGAGTGCTTAGGACATGGAACATCGAGACAATGGAATAAGGACAACAGTGTAAGGGAGATGATGAACTGCGATGATTCGTAGGGGGGCAGTTGAGTCGATTGAATTGTTCGTTCAAAAGTAGTTGTTAATTGTGACGTAGGAAGAGGATAATAGGCTCACTATAAACGCCTGCTGCCATTATTAGCAGCAGCCGTTTCTACCTGGAAACGTATAACTTTCCAACTCTATTGAGTAGGAAGTCCATACGCTCCATTTTGTTACAATTTTTCGGGTTATCGTGCCAGACATTAGTAGAAACCTATTACAACGCAAATGACATATTGGTGGTGCAAACGAAAATCAAGCAAACGAAATTCACAGGCAAATTATTAGCCTAATACAAAATTCTCTTTTACTCAAGAGCGACTTTTGAAGTAATAATTTTATTTATTGATCAACGTCACGCATTTATCTTGCCAACATCCAAACTGCATGTATATTTTAGCAGCTAATTAGTAAGTTACAGGAAAGATAATGCATAACCAATGGGCGACAATAATTCACATACTAAAAGTATTATTTAAAATTACGACATATTGCACTGCTACAAATTTCATTTTTATACCGTTTTTATCTCATCATTGTCATCGTCATCTCCAACTCATAAGAAGAAAGAAAATCACTGGAAGAACTTACAAAAATAAACTTCAATTAATGTACAAATCAGGTGTATTATTTTTCAACATTAGGTTAGGTTAGGCTATTGTTCAACATTACTTTGCGCGAAAAGATAGTTTTTTACTCCAAAACGAGCATTTGTTTGTGGGGGTCAAGTAAGGGCTTGTTTGTTCCAGTTTATTTATTCAAATTACAAAAAACATTACATAGATATTATACAATTTCATTGACTTTGTATCCATTTTGAACTAAAGTACATACATACATCTACATCACTGTAGTAAACTTAAAATTAGTATAAATATATCCATAAATATAATGTTCCGAAAGTCTTATCCATTTCTTGACTATTATAATAAACTATAATTAGCAGCGAGCGAACGCGGCAACCTATTTACTTGGCAAAACAATTTAATTGTATTTACAAATTGCAAAAAAACGGAGGAAAAGTGAAAAGTGTGTATGTAGTAAAACTAGTGTTTAAAATTTGTAACACAAGTTGAGTTAAGTGTAATTTTTTTGCAAGGATGCCATCAACAACCACTCACATTTATTTAATCAACCCCACTAACGATGAATATAACGTTTTTTTACTTTAGAACGGGATAAATCATCGATTTTTTATCTTACAAATTACAATTAATTATAATTATTTTTTTCCTGTATAAATAATTACTTTTGGAAGACTTGTGTTCAACCTGGCAAGACATTGTTTTTTTTATGAATATGGAATGATATATATTTTTTTATTTTAAATATATTATTGTCGTATGCTGCAGAGACAGAGAGACTTTTTTATGGACCTGTGTCGTCAACATCCTCTTGAATATAGTCTGCTACGCTATGCGTGAAAATTCTGGGTGCAATAAACCCTCCATATCCCCACTGACCTTTGTGGTAAATTCCAATCCCCTTCAACCACACAGCTGGCTCTGGACGAACATCCTGAATGTCGATGAACGGAACGGTAGTTTGCGCCACGTCCTTGCTACGAGAGCTCGCTCCAAATTGTACAAACTGGTCATGTACAGAATCTGGAACACTGGGATGCTGCGTGCGGGTTGGAACATCGGGCTCATCGAGAATCAGCTCATCTCTGGGTTTCACTCCATCTGTGGAAGTGGATTCTGGGGTGTTGTCGTTGCTTATCCAGTGACTGGTGTCGGGAAGGAGTGTACCAGTATCCGGATTTATTTGAGTCCCTTGGATTTCCAAGTTGACATGAGTACCTAGCACGCGAAACTTCACTCCAGTGACAACATGATGTTGGGGTGCGAGAAGGTCGTCCAAATCAAATGCTCTTTGATTATAATCCAACTGAATGGATTCTGTTTTATTCCTCTTTTGCACACTGGGAAGTGATTTCCAATTCGTGGACCCATCCTTCACCAGCCCTTGAGTTGTTGGGTCGCCTTCCTCAATCTGCAGCTGCAGGATACCATTGTTCATCGCAAATCGGACTCCGGTAACAATCTTGTTGGCGGATACGTCTGAAGTTACCGGAACAAGACTGACGTGCCGAACAGTATGCGGAGAGTTTGGGTCATCACACAAGCAGAAGCAGTTTGAACAGTGATAAAGGAAACGCCAAAAGCTGTCCTTTTTTACGACATCCTTTGAACATCGCCCAGATGCTAATGTGCAAAACCCAAATAAATTCATAATGTAAATGTAATATCAAATAAAATTCGTGTTTAAAAAAATATTTTATGCAACGTACTGTTTCCAAAAGTGGGCCCCTTTTTGTATTGAATGTAATCAAATCTTCTAGGCGGGTCAGCTGGACAAACCGTTGAATCAGCAGCAACAAATTTACACTATTTGCAGAAAAATAGATAATTAGGTAATAATTTTACAAAAATAATTAATATTGTTGAGTGAGTCATTTGTTATGTAAGTTGCACATATACCTGCACCAAGTCGCCAGTGCAAATTCGCTGTTTTAGGCAACTATTGGGATCCGGATAAGGGCAATATGCTTTGATAAAATCATATTCTGAACATGATTGTCTGCAGGATCCAGTGTGATGCATATTCTTCTCGTTCTCAATGTACCCCTGAAGCAACTCGAGGAACTCATCGTATGTCTTTCCTTTCTCGTGTTTAATGGGGTCGCATCTCCAGTAAGCTGATGAAGATTTTGTGAGCGCAGTTTTCGCATTTATTGCTTTTTCCACAAGTCTGCTCTCCAGGGAAATTTTAGAATCTTCGACATCTTTTCTCGGATTGGCTGAAAGCGCCCAAAAAAATATTATTATGATGTCACAGTTTAATAATTTGAGTTGTGATATTATTATTTTATATTTTAAACTTACTTCCGTTAAGGGTATACTGCAGCATATATGCAAAATTGAGTAATGTATACTCCTTCAAATCCAGCAAACTGAGAGACGTGTACAGACCGTAAACCAATCTCTGTGGTGTCTTTGCATTCCAGAGACACCAGTACGACTGTTGAAGAGCTTCTTCAATGTGACGACTGAGCAGCATGAAAGCGTTTTTACGACCTCCCGTCTTGGACACTGCCGCCGAATGTACGTTTTCAACCAAATATTTGAGCGTTAAAGTCCCTTTCGATGTGTCTGCATTGTACAACGGCTTTAGGATCAAATCTGTCAACGAGTTGGCGTCAAAGTCGAGAGCTCCGGAACCCGGAATGAATGCATCAGGCATTTCCGGGAAAATTTTAAAGTGCCCATATAAAATGTCAACGGGAGACGTTAGTACAGAGATTTCCGACCATTTGTCACGCCATGCCACAGTGGTGCTTCAGAGAAAAAACAAAGAAAAATATAGTATACGCAAGCAACAACTATACAATTTCATTCATTCCAACTAATTTGGATTGAATTTACAAAAAAGTAGATTTTTTGACTCACTTTTTAACTTTGCTTAAGGACTTGAGGGCCTCGTCGTACTCATAAACCAGCATTTCCTTTTCCACTTCTCCAATCTCCGTTGGAATACTTGCAATATTTACCGCGACGATTTTCAGCAACTCTTCTGGGCTTTTGTCTGTCTTGTCCGCAGCCTGTGGAGCACAACAAATATGACTTTAATTTCGAAAAAGTCAATGATCTCCAATAGTCCATAAAAATATTAATTAAACACCTGCACCTTACAAACAGCCAGTAATCTACTTGTCGACAGCTCATTAATTCTTAATTCTCATCTCACCGTTTTTACTGCTTATTTTATGGCTTTTTAACGAGTTTACCTTGATTTTTGTCCATGCTCTTTCCATCTGCACAACAACATTCCTCTTCACTTTATAGACCACGGACGCTTCTCCACTTCTCACGAACAGTTGCATCATAATAACTAATAGGAAGGTCAGGTAGACTAGCGTGATGAGCCCCGATGTCCCTTTCCAGGGACTACGTATCTCTCCCATTTTACCGCCTTTTTACTGTCACCTTCTTCACTTATTCTTCAAATTGAATTATTTTTTTTAAATAGTAGCACAAAAAAATTCCTTTCCGAGATAGACACAAGAAATGTTCAATAAAACACTGACATAATTTTTTCCTTTGAATTTCCAATTAGGTCACCAAAGTTCAATGGTCACCCTAAAACAATGACTTTTCACTGCAAATTCTAGGAATATTTACGTCTTCAATTCAAATGTCTTCTTCTTAGAGTTGCAATTCCTGCGCGGTTCAAATATTTTACGCGTGTGAGCTAAACTAAAACCACAACAAGCTCCGTCTCAAACTTTGTATTTGTCAAAATTCATTTGCGGCGGTGAGGATGAGTTACAGCGAGAAAAGAGCTTGATGATGATATTGATGATGCTGCTGGGCTACCACAACATTTATTTACACACAAAAAGACGATTTAGCATTTAAAACTGTGTTTGTAATGCATTCCTTTCCTCCACTCGTCACTTTCCTAAAAAAAATCATAGCGACATAGACGTAACTTTGTAACTTAACCTTTACCTTTCTCTCTCTCTCTATTAATTTTTTTTACGTGTTTTCACATTCTTTATCTAAGTTAACTCAACACTGTAACTATAATAATGACCAAATGAAGCAAAAAACTGCCCTTTATGAGTTTAATGATAATAATAATTCGTTGTGACAATTCATCCCAACCGGATGGATGCGGTAAATGACTCACTTTAATTGCTCTTCAACCTATGCGCTGCTACTCATTCTCTCTGTTAGTTTGTGAATATATCTATACATGACCGTTTCAATTCCCAAACGACAGAACATGCAATGCATCAATTATTATTTTGTGACGATTCTGATGAAACACGGCAAATCTCTCTATTCTTCAATTGACTATTATACTATTGTGTTTTGTGTTACGTATGCTTTTTTCCACTTTCCACTGAACTGCTGCTTCGATTTGACTGTTATGTTAATAATTTGACTGCTCTGCTATATGCATGTGTACGTGCTCACCTGAGTAGGTTCTTTAATCGTTCGTTACACCTTTTATTTTTTCCACCTAGCCAACTTTTTTAACGTAACAATCCTTTAAAATATCAAATCAGAGAGCCTACATGCCTGCATGCCTGCCTTCCTGACTGCATGCAACACTATCAGCAGCAGGAATTTAACTCACTTACCTACATGCTTTGTACCAAAACAAGTGTGGAGTGGCGTTCGTTCATGAAGGCCTTGCCTCTTTTTTTCCCTTTACACAAAATTCCTTTATTTCCGTAAACAAAAAAACTGCACTGCACACAGGGAACGTGAACGTAGTAACGTAACGTTGTTGGACTACCTGGTCTATAAACTAATGTAAATTAAAAAATAAAAAGGATTTTACGTGAAGTCAAGTCACCTAATGAGTTATTCTGCTGCTGGGCTGCTGGTACTTACTTACTGCTACTAGTAGTGCTGCTATTGCATACCGATTTATCATTCCATAAGCACCTTTGTACAAAAAAATCTCCTTCTCCACCAAACAAAACATGATCACCACCACCACATTATTATCATCTGTGCAGGAGCAGCAGCCAAAGGACTACATATAAAATCATTACTGCTATTTACCTATATGCATATTTATGTATATTATGTATGTAACTACATAATAAATGTACCTATTTTTAAAAGTATATGACAAGTGTGTAGATCCTGTTGTATGATTACACCAGAGGGAAGGTAACCTTTAAAATTGAAATGATAGATAATATGTAAAGGAGAATAGGAGCACAAGAAGAGCAAATATAAGAGATCAAAGGTTCACTCACTACCACCACCAACACACACAATCTTGTGTAGCTTCATCTACAGAGATGCTGTGTGGCTGACAAAAAGTTGCAATATATTTCAATATGAGTGTACTACACAAAGAACATGATCGTACATATGACAGCATAGCTTTGAAGTTTTTTGATAGCAGGATGACTTATTTTGCTCTTCGGGGTTGGAATGGAATTCAATTGAGCAGAGATTTCAGAACATTTTTGTCTATTTTGTGTATACATAATAATAAAAATGTGTAAGTGCTTATCTTGTACATTACTCTGTATAAAACGACATATAGGAATTTGCACTCACTCTCTTTGTCTATCATCTCTCATCTCTCTGTATCCTAAACACGACCGCTTGTATTGCTTCTCTTTCAACTACCTATATACTCTTCTTCTTCTTCGCATAGTCAATAGTATTTCTCCTCTCTTGTTATCATCACGTTCTTCAACGTTTTTCGTTCGCAGCCAAAAACTTGCTTTGTTCAGTGATCTATTTTTCTAGTAACCCTTTTTATGAGATTTGGGTTTGAGAATGTAATCTGGAGAGAAAGGCTTTTGCTTACAAAACTCTTTACTTTTTGGTTAAAATGTTTGCTAAAATGCTGGATGAAAGGATAATGGGCAATATTGAAAATGGGATGATGATGATAAGAGGCTGTTATTATGGCTGCTGCTGCTGCGACACTCATATATCACGTCAACACACGTAATGTTTTGTCACTACAGCTCCTCCTCAACTCTAAAAACTGCTAATAAAGCAGCAGGAGCAGAGGATAATGGATATTGTATGGTTGTTGGTTGGCAAGAAAAACGAAAACTCATGAAACTGAAACGAAAATTTCTCCAAGAGCACAGCTTCTACCACTATTGCTGTTGTATTGATATAGTTTTCTTGAGAGAACCAAGTAGTTTGGAAGAAGAAGAAGAGAAAAGGCAGTAAAAATTCCTTTAATCCTTTTCTTCGTTTTTTATTACCTTTTCTTTTCACAGCAAATTTTTCTTGGAATGGGTTTGGGTATTCATGTAGCTTGTATGTATATCTATTTAAATGGGTATTATTTAGCTTCGTTGCATCAGCCACCACTACTACTACGTGTTACTAATATGAGATGATTAATGAAAGGTTATATTTTTTTGGCAATGAAATTAATAGAGGACTATAAGGTTTAATTGTACATAATAAGAAGAGTGACAAAAGGGCAAAAAGCAAAGAAAGAATCATTCTTTTTTTACTACATATAAGTTTTTGTCATTGCCATAAGCGTACATCAAATAATAATACATAATTGTTTTTTGTTTGTCGCTCTTTCTAATTCTCGTTATATGCACAATACATAAATACTTATGTTGCTCACTCCTCGCGGCGTGTTAAAGTATGAGTCATCGTTTGCATTGACAAATTTATTCTGTGAACCATCATAATAATTATAATAATTATGTCGCAGTGTCGCATTTTGCAACATTTTATAATACAGTAGTATTAGTAATACATATGCATGGCTGCTTGCTTAAATAGAGAAAGACAATTTCAACATTTTGTTAAATGCAAGGGCTTACATAGGTATGCGTTTCATTTTTTGTACGAAGTGAATGAACAAAAAAAAATACTCAAGAGAGTAAAACAAAACAAAACTGAGAACTGAAAACTTGTGCCGAATCATGCATTCCTGTAAACTTGAATTAAGAATATTTCATTTTCAATTATGAGTTATTATAATACACATGATGACAGTGTCTTATTGCAAAAACATGATAACACATTATAGACTGACAATATTATTTATTCTTTTTATCACCAACATTTCTCAATCAAAATATTTTATTCTCATCAACAGATCATTACAAAATCATATCAAAACTCATACAAGTTCAATTTTCTTTTTAAATTCCCTTTCCATAAGATTAAAGGGAATTTTTCTTTCCAATCCAGAAAGTGAGCTCATATCTTACTCAAACTCTATTCAAGGAGATAATACAAATCACAAATGTGGGAAAGAATTAAAAATATTATTATTATTATTCCACTTCACTTTTTGGTATGTATAGATAGGTATAAGGTACTATACGTATTTATAAAGAAGATTTACATAAAAAATAAAAAAGACAATTATATTATTTTAGAAGTACTGTTAATTTTCTCAAAAAAAAAGTTTCTTGAAGAAACAACAGCGCAAAATATGTAACTACATAAATTCATAAATAAATGTACATAATTGTATGTATGTAGGTATATGTAGGTTGTTGTATTTAACAAATTAACAAAATTCATGTGAGAAAAAATAAGAATGTACACAGTTACAACATTATCGTGCCTTATCAAATATTATCATTCGTAAATCACCTTAATATATTTTTTCCACTCATGTTATCAAAACGTGACTTGACTACAGGCGAATTTTCCTGTCAATAAAAGAAAATTGTATGTCATGTTTATAATGGGATTTTATATACGTGTGACCTGGAGCTGGTTTGGGGGGACAGGAAATTTGTAAAAATATTCTATAGTTGTATATTATTTTGGTCTTAATTTTTACTGACTTCTCTTCTAAGTTTGATTTACATTAATATTATTATCACTATGATTGCTATCACTGTTAACATTCATACTATTATTATTATTGCCAAGTTGAAGAATAGGCATGTAACTCTGCTGTTGGGCCTGCTGCTGTACTACTAAAGATAAAGTAGCGTCGACCTCATTAATGACCTGCTCATGTAAATGCTCATTTATTATTATATTCCCAGTGGAGGGACAATTATTATTATTACTATTATTGTTATGTTCTCTTCTTCTGACTGGAGAGTCCCGAGGAGAAGTGGACGTGGAGGTAGTGATCCCTCCAAAGAGATGTCGTACACTAAAACTCGGGGGAAGATCAAATCGGGAAGCGGATGGGGGTATTAACGGGACTTTGCTAGAGCAAGAACTCATGCTTGGTCGTGGACTTGGCTCGTATGCCGGAGGCGGATCTTCTGCTTCTACATTGTCGACACTTTGAAGGAAATTATGGGGTTGCAGTTGCCTTGGGGTTTGGATTGGTGTGGGAGCGGCACTACTTCCCATCAAACTATCATTACTATCTTGATGTTCGAGTAGTAGGGCGCGGGAGAGGTCATGATGCTGGGCTGGAACTGGGGCATGATGATACTGATTGTGATTATGGCAATGACTAGGCGCGGACTGCTGCTGGAAAGGGGGTGACTGGGGAAAATGAGATACACACTGGTTGTTACTTCCCCCAATGTCCACTGCACCCTGATGAGATGGGGTTGGTGCACCAAAAAATTCAGAAGGACGCAATTTGACGGCTTCGTCGTACGGAGGTGGAAATGCTTCATCCCCAGCACAAATTTGTTCATAGTCTGGAGGCTTTGTTGGTCTGTATTCTTCATGTAGTGTAGGTACATACATGGGCACAGCAACGTTTATCACATGCACCTCACCATTTGACCGCTCGTCCTTTAAAATAAAAATAAAATGTTAGCAGTGGCTACAAACTTGGATAAAATGATTCACAACAACAAAATGCAAATTTTGAAGTGTAGATCTTTTGTTTGCAGTTGGTTGAGTTTTTTTTATCCGGCGACGTCCGGTCATGAAACTGTAATTTACTTCGAGAGTGGAGACATGATGGCCTGACACAGAGATCGGTTTGGAGAGCCATCGACACATTGCAAGGCATACACAAAAGGAGCCAGTGAGCACACAAGCTACTCCCAAATACCGAAGGGGATCAATATAAGTGGTTCCCTGGAACATGAAAATACCACACAAAAGATTAATTTTTAAACTTTTCTATCCACTTTTTTTTAATGAAAACATTTTTTAATCATTTAAAACTTTTTTTTACACAATATTCTCTTTTGATAAAGTCTAACCTGAGCAAAACCTAGCCAGTTGAGTGTAGCTCCAACACAGACGAGCCCAATCCCGTAACGATATGTTCTCTGCGTCCTCCGCTCAATACTGTCAATCAGGCTAGCGGTGGAAGGGTGACGATGAAGAGTCCTTTCACCCAAATCCGAGGACATTGCTAAGGAATAGTCGGACGAGGAAGAAGAATTGGGGTTAATATTTCCGATTACCCCCACAACACCTGTACTGTTTCCACTGCTACTGCTGCTGTTACTACTACTAGTTATGGAATACTGTTCATTTTCATCTCTGGAACTCTCGCTACCAGAACGAGAGGGCATGCTGCGATGCGGATGATGATGCCGGTGATGGTGACTATGATGACTATGGTGACTTGAAGGATGTGAATGACAGTGTCCCACCATCATCTTGACCCACTTACTTGTACAAAATTATGGGCTGAATAGCAAATAGAAGTAACAAAAATCTTTCAATTGAAAATATATGAAAAATAAAATAATTATTAACAAAAATGGGTACTAAATTGATAAATTTACAGAAACATTGTAAGGGAAGCAAAATGATAGGAAAGGGGAAATGGGAGCAAGCGCAAAGGTGAAAAGAAGAAAATAAATGGCATTAAATATGGCATGTTTCAAAGAAAGAAAATTTTTGCGGTGAGAGTGAGAAAAGGAAACAAGACACTTTTTTTGCAGCCGCTGCTGCAGTGCTGATAACGGGATTATAGTAGTATATTTTAGTATTGATAAAAAACAAGGATGGATTTATGTACATTTAGGTGCATATGTTCATTTAGATTTTTGTGTTGCAGCGTACCATATAACCTTACAACATACATGATTCCTGCACACTGTGTACCTTTATATTAATAGGTACTCATATATTATTTATCAACCTTGTTGATTTTAAATACAAAAAAGGATTAATAATCATGATGAAGATGATGACAATGTGGAGTGGCAAGAGGAGAAATATGTGTATATATATTTTTCTTCATATTTTCATTTCATATGTGTACATACTTTTTATATTGGTATTGGTGCTACATAAAAATATTAAAAAACCCATAAAAAACAGGCATGCATCATCATCACATCACAAACAATAATAGCTGTATATAGTGTACTAGTATACAGCACGACAAGGATGAGGATCAAGCTTGAGAAGAGCATGATCATCGTCATCATCACATCAGTTCACTTTACAGACTGAGATGAGAAGACAGGAAAAACTCTTACTTTTAAGGACCTAGAAATCTACTAAACCCAAAAGAAACCGTGTAATTAGGTCACTCTCGTCGATCCATCATCATCATCGCAACAGCAGCAGCAACAACAACAGTAACGTCACTTGCTGTACAATGTACAGTTAAACAAGTGATGATGATGTTGATGATGAGCGAGCGTGCAAAATGTATGTACCTACCCACATGACAATATATAAATGCAATACACAGCATATTTGCAATGCGCGCGCATATAAAAAGTGGTTACTGCCTGTAATAATACGGATATATATTGTTGTGTCCTTTTTTACTATATTTAAAAAAAAAACAAGAAGTTGATATATGTGGATTTTCTATTGTGCATTGTAACAACCAAGTTCTTTGGTGTTAAAACCAAGAAGAAGTAGTACTGTTA
Organism: Zhuqinia jingwanae; assembly: GCA_027744095.1. NCBI lineage: Eukaryota > Metazoa > Arthropoda > Collembola > Entomobryomorpha > Paronellidae > Zhuqinia > Zhuqinia jingwanae. The sequence goes on from JAHZNC010006162.1 coordinate 35,568, forward strand.
CCATTCTTAACTTTACAACAAAAATGTCTTATAAAGGGTTGCAATCCCATAAAATGTTTGCAATTATTGCAATGTTATCATCATCACTGCTGCTCTTTCAGTTGATTTGACGTGACAATACGTTAATATTCTCCTCCCTACTTAAAAAAATACCCTGTTACTGATGTACCTTAATAGTATAGCGTCAATGTAGGTAGAATTATGTACAAATTAGATTTATGACGAGGAGAGTCTTTTTCATGAGACTTGATACTACTTCAATTCACAAACTTAGAAAGAAATATAGGTTCTGTTATGCTAGGTCTGGTATCTTATGGATTCAACTTGCGATACTTGCATCAGCAGATAATAAACAGAGAAAAGAGCAATGCCGATAGCCAACAAGACACAGGTGGGCTGCTGTACAACAGGGAAATCAAGAATCAAGCCTTCTTATTTCTTACTTAATGCCGTGTCATGTTTAAAAATTTGACAAAAGTATTAGAGAATACATTGTTTGTGTTTCAGCATACAAAAATCTATTTTTATATCTCTTGTACAAGATCAGGTTTACCAACAAACCAAAAAAGGGGTAAGCTATTATATAGGTATTTTTTGTAATTTTTGCAAAAATATTTTTGCAAACTTTTTTTTTATAAAAAATTAACACGAGCACACACAATAATCGCATAAATTACAACTAAATTCTCCTTTTTTTTTACAAAAGTGCAAAGTAAATATAGGTAGCTGAGAGAATTTCATACAGCCCATTTCAGCTTAATAAATTTAATGCTTGCTAAATATTTAAGTAACATTGCGTGGGAATTGTATTTTGCAAAGGCACGCGTGTCGCTGACGCGTCATGATAATACAACTTTGACCTAAAAAAACTAAATGAAATTAAAAGCTGATTCTTATTCTTCTTTTTTTGTGTTGCTGCATTTTTATGTTTTTGCATGTGACTCTTTTTGTTGACACTGCAACTTCTGACGAAGAACAAGGAACGCAATCAAACTTCCTCCCTCTCTTCTTACTCTTCGTCAAATACCTATCTCGCTCAACTCTTACAACAAGATTCCCAGGAAAACTTGAAGAAAATGATAAATACAAAAAGGAACAATGCGCTGATTGTTATGATGATATTGCATCAAGTCTCAAGAGTGTACTTAGAAGGGTACGTGTACACTTAAGGCGTGATTCTCTTTTATTTTGCACACACCACGCATTATCATCCTAATCATATCAATAAGCACCAGTTTTATATAAGTATGATGTACTTGTCTTGTCGTGGTGGCGGCGGCGGTATAAACAGCGATATGGCATACCTAGTAAGTACACACGTATATGTATATGAATATCATATCATCATCACCAAACTACTCAAGACTTTTTTCAAGAGGCTAAGATGATGACGATGATTACTACAAGAAAAACTACCTTCAGTTTCATTTGACCTACATTTCAAAAAAAA
>JAHZNC010006163.1:0-14488 GCA_027744095.1 Zhuqinia jingwanae
TGGCTCATTGTAAAATTTCAATCAATACACCTAAAAAAGTGGTAAACATCCACCGAGAGCTACACTATATAATTTTTTTATCTATAGCTGTATACAGTTTGTAATAGCCAATAATATATAGCAGTGAATTGTGTGCATACTTTTACAATATATATTTTTTGGAGCTACGCGTCTCTTGTTACCTAATGAGTACGGTAGTATGCTATACTGCTATTATAACGATTGTTTGATTAAAAGTGCAAAGGTTAAAGCATTTTGAAGCATATAATAATATCATGTCATGAAGTTGATTTGCTACGAGCGAGATAGAGAGACCGACCATAATTCATGTACTCACAAGGAATGAGTAGGCGGCACCTCATTATTAATAATACATTGAAAAGTAATCAACAACAGACAGAAGTTCAGGAAAATACTATAAAATGGAATGTTATATTACGTTGTTTGTTTGAGCAGAATAGAAAAAAAAGAGGTAAAAGAGAGACAGAAAGTTGACTTACGAGAGTACTACCGACAACCATTCCACCCAGAAAGAAGAGAATAGGTCCCATAACCTTGTCCATTACGGCAGCGGTGGCATAAGATGATACCATCACAGACTCAGAGAAGAAATTATTTAGTGCTTTCTGCTTTTTTGTGCGTTTTTTTGTGTGTGTCTTGATCGATTGCTCGATGATTATGTACTTACTGCTTCTATATAACTCCTCCTTTCCTTTCGTTGATTAATATGATTATTTTCGTGTTGATTATCTTAATGATGAATGAATGCACAACTTATTTATGTATATATCCTCCTCCTCCTCCTCTCTGTTGTTTTTTGTTGTGCTACTGCTGCTGCTGCTGCTGCCGCTTGATAATGAAGGTAATGACGAAAACTTGAGCCACTGGATTTTTTTTTGACAACGGTAATATATATAATTGATGCTTTGCTCTCTCGTCAAATGTGACAAGAAGTATATAATTTTCCTCGTAAAGCACATTTATTACTACCCTTTATTATTATGAACAAATAACACTGACACTTTACACAAATTTCGGGTTACGACCAGGGGTAATTAATTGGAGACGTCGACGAGGGACTTGTAATGACTGGCAATAAGGTATTCATTGTCCCGTAATCTTGTTGATGATGATGACGAGGGCGACAAAGATCATCATCGGAAGTTGCTTAATAAGAAGTATATATATGTATAGGTATTATAGGTATTTTCTAAAAAAAAATTGCTGGATATATTTATTTTTATATTCGTATGATTCGTTTTGGAATTAAAAATGGAACTGTCGGAAGATGTGACGTTTGAGAGAGATGATTAAATGTGCTGATTTGATGTACACTTACGTACTACTATTATTATTGCATAACAAGGCCATTATAACCTCCTCCTCCTTCCTTCTCGGCGGCGCTCAAAGTGTTGTTTGCTGCAGTAGTTGGTAAGATACAGAACCCAAAAATAAAATCAGATATTTATTTCCTCGTATGATGAACGAGGGGGAGAAAAAACAAAAAATAATAATATTGCTTTTTTTCACCATCAAGAATTCAGAAACAAGCCCATTTTGACTCTACTTTTGAAAGCCAAAATCACCCACGGGATCCTCCACCTGTGCAACATGATGACTGTTTAGCGGACCATAGGATTTTCAGTCTGCTCATGGTGACTAAATAATTTTTCAGTAAAGACGACAAGCAAAAACTGAAATCAAAAGGGAACTTGGAAGGAGGAATGAAAATCCCGCTACGTAACACGCTACTCAAGTATTGATCCGAAATACCCGAAAAATATCATGAGGGAGATATACCTACAAGAATCCAAGGTGAAATATATGTTTCTATATGTGCCTTATAGCAAGACTACATCAATCTATATACTCGTATAAATATAACGGAATAATAGCGAGTATTTTTTTTGTGTGATATGTTTGCCGTTTCAAGTCTACATTACCCAAATTCAAGTACAACCCTTATGTATACTTTATACAGTTTTTTGTCCTATTGAATGCGTATATAAAATTGTATCAATGCGTATGATTATAAAGTCTCCGACCATGGTACGGCAGCAGCGGCAACAGCAGCAGCAGCAGCGCACTGTATAATATGAAGTAGACCGAAAAAAGCCATATATTCCTTATCATGCAGTTGCTTGCAGAGCTTTTTAACCATGTGTGCGGGAGACGACAGAGAGAGAGAGAGAGAGAGAGAGAGAGTTTATACGAAAAACCCGTGTTTTGCTTCAGCTCCCTTTTCCCTGTTCTTTTGTACATTTGTATTTATGCACAAGCACATATAATGCCGCAAATGTACTAACTTGAGCAGGGAACTACATAACTGCTGCTTATGGTTCCTCCAACTCGTTTTCAAGTTTCCCTTGAGAAATTCCCCAAAACAGAAAAACTTGTCTTTATGCAACTACTACTACTACTACAATATAGCTACTTGCTTGTCTTATAAGAAGCTTTATATAGGCACCACTACACTGCTGTATGGCATGCAGTATATTATGCAGCTCCTAAAAATCTTATGCTAAAAAACTTTGAGTCCTCAGTTGCACAAGCTTTGTCACCCGACCAACCTTTTTTTTTCTTCCAAGAAGTTTTCTCTCTTTTGTCTTGGAAAAATGCTACGCTAGACCTACTCCTTGCTGTGAATGTGCTGATGATGGTGGTCCTCCAGATATGACACCAGAACGGTAACTGTGTAGTATCTTATGTAATCCATGTGCTTTTCCCTCCACGTCCTTGTATGGAGCAACTTTTTTTCCCTTCTAGCCCGTCGTTTTCTCCTTTTTTGTCTGTCTGATTGGTTCAATCAAAAATACATGGAGGCATGTCGTGTATTCCTTTCTTTCTCCTACTGCAAGTCTGTGTCTGAAAGGCGAATGAAGATGCCGTCCATGAAGAAGAGCAATTGAGACCTAAGAGCAAGGCCGGAAAAGGGGAGACCGCTGTTGTAAGTATTTTGTGTTTCCTCTCTTGCACTTTCCTACGTGCAAAAAAAGGAACAAAGTATTTGATGGCGAAATGGCGATGATGATAAAAAAAAGTTATATAATCATATGACAAAGTAAAAGTGGAGGTTTTTTTTAGACTGTGAACATTTTTACCAATATTCTCTACTCTTCGTCCTTTTATTATTACTACATCAATGGTGTCCAGAGAACTATAGTAAAAGTGGAGTTTTTTTTTTAGACTGTGAACATTTTTACCAATATTCTCTACTCTTCGTCCTTTTATTATTACTACATCAATGGTGTCCAGAGAATTATCCTTTTGGAATACACAGGAAAAGTGCACTGAATCTTTTATGAATCAAGGTCTTCTTCTTTTTTCCAGCTGCTGTTCATTTTTCTGAGAGCTCTCTGCTCCTGTACTTTTTATCTTATTTTTTACTATCTCCTTTTATTTTTATGCTGAAAACTAAGACAGAATTGGTGATGGTTCTCTGAAAAGTTGCTATGTTTATCAGTTTTGCACGTCCACCGGTGTGTGTGACGTTTGAAAAGTAAATACAGGGGCGAAAGATTTAAATTGACACGGACACAACTGCCTCTATAGGTATTTTATACATGGACGTGCGCACACAAAACTTTGTGTATTTTATGTTTTAAAAAAACCATTTACTTTGCTGTTTTTTATATCTCCAGTAATTGGTGACTGGTAAATGTTGAAAGGGTCAGGATTAGATCACGTTGTATGCGCTACATGGACATCTTTTATGTTTCCGGTATCACACGTTCGTAACTCAAAATTTGGCACAAAATGAACACTTCAAGTCCAGCTTCTATAGAAGTGAATATAATAAATGATTGTGAAAAGGTATATGCTGTAATGCCAACTTCTTATTATCACCGTTCCTTTATAAACATCACATATTATATAAACGTTTTATTCAAGTGCACAAACAAACCTGATGATAACAAATATATCCGAGTAAACGAGATATGACAAAATAAGCTTCCCTTCTTACCAAACAAATTTGTGTTTTCCCCCTCTGTATAATTGATTGCACAGTTGTTAAATTGGCATCATCAACGTATGATAATCACAAAACGTCAAATAAAGTTTAGCTAAGCACCATCAATAATGCTTTTACTTCTGTCGTAACACTTTTCGGTCTCACGCCGCTATTACCTTTGATGACTAAAGTTGTAAATAAGTGAGCCAACTATTTGTGTACATATTTTTATCATAACTTTCCATTTTTATGAATGTGAAAGCACACGCAAAGCACAGTCCCATAGAACACAATTACTTTCCGCTGCTGCCAACAGGAAAAAGGGAACAGTTTTTTTTATGGCTGTAAAATCGTGGACAGCTTAGCTCTGTTTGACCACAGATGTTTAAAAAATGCGATATTATATTTTTGCGTAGGTAAAAATGGGAAATGGGCAAGCTTCGACCGTTTCACTTTGTTGTACAAGAAAATGAAGACATTAACACTGCTGCTACAGAGAGAAATAAGTTTCACTTTGTTGTACAAGAAAATGAAGACATTAACACTGCTGCTGCAGAGAGAAATATTATGAGTCGGTTTTTTCGTTTCTATTTTTTTATAGCTTTTTTTTTGCTGGTTCGTGTCTTTCTGCATGCGTTGTTGTTGCTCGTCACGGAGGCATCTGATGATGATGTTATGATGGCTTTACGATATAATGCTGTGTGTTCAGTTGATAGAATAAATGTGATAGCTTTTTGATGCTTTTTCCCTTAAAAAAAACTCAGTCTCTTTTTTATCACTGGCTATATGTAGTTGTGTAAATATTAAACATATTAAAAACCAAGTCTAATAAAGTGGAAAGGTGCCAGTCACAGCAAACAAGACAACTAATGGATATGTATATATGTATGGCTTGCTATAAAAATATAACATGTTTATTATAATAGCATATTATGTAGCATTAAATGGAAAAGGCTGATCATAAAAGTCAAACAACGGAATCATTCAAGTAGCGCACAGTTTCTTAATGAGTTAATATAGTTTGCGATACTTTACAACCAAGTTGTGGCGGCGGAACTGTAAAGAAAACCGTAATAGATAGCGATTCGGTCCACGAATTCATTATCAACTCACGTAACTTTGTCTTTGCGTATAATTAGATGAAAACAAATTTTCCATGACTTTTATCTTGAAACTATATTTTTTGGTCCCAAAAGTTGTATTAAGACGGTAGTTCAAATTTATTTCGGCAATCATGGTAATTTAAACCCCATGCTAATTGCTTCGCATAAGAAGTGAGATAACTCAGCCATTTTAGTCTGTAATGTCTTCAAACCTTGTTATTTAAGCTTTTGAATGTTTTCTGCATTGACGTACGGGCCAACTTTAAAAAATATTCCCTTGGGTTAGAAGTTATGGCGCTACAAAAAGGGCACACAAAAAGTCCCATGTTAATCAAATACAACTTTTAGACATTTTATAAAAATGGAGTTAACTCAGCCATTTATGCTCGCTAGAGCCTGAATTTTTTTTTAAACTCCAATTCTTCCTCTATCGACGTACGGGCCAACTTTTTTGATAGTACTCTTCATATTGCATGAATTCACTAGAGGAAAAAAGCACAGTCAGTTTACATCTACGCTACAAAAATCCGGCGTATCTATGGAGGATATGGCAGTGGCGTCGTGCTATTATGCCCCCTTAAGTCTAGTTTAATTATGTTTCTTCCAAGATAATGATGTTACACGTTGATGCACATGGACTGACAAACCAACAAAGCGTACATATAATATATATAACTTTTGCTAACTTTTTGACTGAAAAACAAGCAAAAAAGCTGAGTGTTCCTTTTTGGGTGATGATGTTGATGATGATATCGTTGATGGTTTTGGTTTTTTAGACGTGGATTGATAAATACACAATACATATATCTCTCACAAAAAATCCAGATCAAGTTTCTTCCCTGAGCTAGAAGAAGGAGAGAGAAAAAGAAAAAAAACTAACAATAGAAAGAATCACTCAAGTGGCAATGGTTTTTGACGAGGTTAATGCAATCGGTGACAGGCAGAAAAAGAAGAAGAGTGAAATATCAACACCGCTAGAGCATATCACAATCTATATAATCTCTAGGCTGCTTTAAGCTACAAATTTATGTGCATGTGTACAAATTTATATTCTCTGTCGTAATATATGGCGTATGAATATTGAGCAGAGAAAATCTCAAATATCTTGTAGCTTTTAAACACTTTACTATCACAATCAGTCAGTTAGCCATTTTTTTTACCAGGAGCACTAAAGAAAAAATCAATTTGGAAAGCAGGAAATGAGAAGGAAGAAGTCGTGTGGAGACACTGCTGTTGTTCAATATAACGTTGAAGAAAGAAATGAAGGATTACTCAGCGGGCAAAAAAATGAAATACAAAAAACATGATGCGAGCGATATATATTTTTTTAAACTTAAATCTTCTCTTTTTTGATAATCCGATAAAGTAAAGCTGCAACTAAAGGATAAACAATATATCGTAAAATAATCCTTTTTATTTTTAATTCGAGGTTACAAGAAGGTTAAAAGGACTTAAACGTTAGAAAGCCATGACATGTGTTTTATGCTTTAGGTATGCGTGTATTTAGACAGAAATTTGCCAATTTTTAAGTCAGACACACGGAGAAAATCTGCCGCTTTCTCGGAGATTTCTTTTTATCTGATATGAGCGTTGCGCCCACATGTCTACCTAAAACAACAACAAAAAAAGAACAAGAAGCTTTTTAAGCGATAAATTCCACCGTATGAGATATATCAAAAATAGATGCTCCCACAAACATTGGATTGAGCAACCTTTTGTAAATACACAATTCGATACACTGAAACAATATATGTAAAAAGCGAAGATTTTTTTTTTGGATCTTCGATGGATGATGATGGTGCGGTAATGGATTGGTTTTAGCGGAAAAAGTATCTGTGCAAAAATAGCGCTAGCGAATTTTTTTATCAGCAGTAAATGTGTTACAGCGTATGCAAGAATTGGTTACTCCATTTGTATACCTGTATATGTGTTTTTGGTGTTTGAAGTGACGATGCAGAAGCGGAATACTTGGATAAAAAAGTAAGTAACAACATCAACAAATTTTCACAGCGTGCGCTTTCCTATTTTTTTTTTTGCCGAAAATATTGATGATGAAGGGAAAAAAGGTATCATGCACTTGGTTTTTTTATGCATGCATTTTGTATATATGGAAGAATGATGATAATGGTGATCGTACCCAAACGACCGGCTCATGAAAATGGTTGAATACTACTTTACAAACATACATAAGTATGCATACAATATGTATACATGTAGATATTTATGTGTGAATATGATTATTGTTGAATGTATGATGATGATCATGATAATGATAAGATAGTTTTATGAGACCATATATTAAGACCACTACACCATCATCCCTTTTTTATACTGTACGTATTTTCTTCTAGGCAGATACATAATATATGTATATCTCACTATAGTGCATACATAATATTATGTTTATATCGCCCCGCATATAATAATTTTCTTCATTCACTTTTTTATATATATTTTATTTATATATCTCAGCAGATTTTGAAATCAGACTTGCTTGAAAATGGTAAAAACATTCCTTCCATTAGCTTTGCCTTTCCATTTTTTTTCTACTTTTTTATCATCATCATGTTTGGAAATAAAAAAAGGTATGAAGATGATGGATTTACCGCTAAGGGGTCGTAACAGTTAGAGGCTTCCTGTTTTATGCTACTCACCACACACACAGCATGAAAACGGCAACTTTTTTTTTGTTTACGACTTTCTTTCAGCACCAGGAATAATATGCGGCATGCTGATGATGATGCTTTGACGTGTGAGCAAGTGGGACCATGCCATGCGGAAAGTTTTCACTCACTCTTAGTAAAACTCTTTTTTGGAGCATTTGTATACAGTGCACAATGATTGCAAGTTGAGGTGAAGACAGAAAAGAGAGAGAGAGAGAGAGAGAGAGAGAGAGAGAAAAGAACTCATTAATTCCATTGGAGCACGAACGAGAATGGCTTTATCTGGTGGAAGAAATAGCAGCGCATCCTTGATGTCTCATGTATAATGCATTCTTCTGCTGTTTTGCATGAAAAGAAAGAAAAAAAGACTCTGTGTATGTTCTATTGTACAAATTATTATTGATTGATGTGCTAATTTGAGTTGGCGGGCTGCGCTTTTTTTAAAGTATAGCAGAAATTGTATTCGGTGCGGGTTGTCTATTTAAATTTCTTATAGTTTTACTCCCGTTGTTGTTGTTGTTGTATACCTTACCTATATATTGTAAACTAGTTGAATGACAACCAGAATATCTTACCAGGTTGCAAATTAGCCCGTGTCACGAGAGGATTAATTAGAAAAAAATTAAGAATAAATGAAAAAAAGAAGTAAATAGGGGAGTTACTTGGAGTTGGCAATACGCACAGTAGTAGTGGTGCCAATGTACATTGATGGCCTTGGTGTTGGGTGTGATTTAGATATAGATAGTGATTTGTCTGGGGAGGTAAGAAGACGGGTGGATTGCGCGGCATTAGGGAAAAATATGAAAATTAGAAGTCATTGCATTAGTCTCGTCCGCTAGAACTTGCCAATTGCCACCTAGCGCACATTGCAACTGTCGGAGGAAAATAGTTTGCAAAGCAGTTGACGTAATGTAAGGTTTATCTGGTGGAAAGCAATGACCTATTTTTATCTAGGGAAAGAGGGGCCTTCGTCTTATGCGTTGTATCCTGGGATTTGTTTTAAGAACTTGTATTTGTAATATATGTGTGTCAATAGAGCAATGCTCCACGCTAGGGATGTTAAAGAAAGTCAAAAGTAATTCTGTTTTATTGTTCTGTATCTTGTATACACTTGATTTTTAGTTGTAAACTTTCTCTTTTTATTTTGTATATAATGGAGCTACGTACTTTGGGAAATTCAACAAATATTATGTTATAATAATAAGGATAAAACGAACATAAAATGAAGAGAAAGTAAATGATGATATACAGATAAATAGTATGATATGTTTAGTAGTCAATAAATTTGTCTCAGTAATTGTAATCTCAAAGTTGTAAAACAAACAAGCAGAAATTATCAAACAACTTATCAGATAAGTTGGGATCGGATGATGATGAAAGCCTTAATTAAATTAAGGTAATAACTAAGCCATGCTGAATTTCCACATGCAAGGCTGATGACGGATTATGCAACATCTGATTAACATATGAAGATAATGTATGTAAACAACGTATGCGAAAAGATTTGACGACTTACATTCCTGTGTATGGGATGAGAAGTTGCAAAATCTCAAACATACAAAAAATTGTTACAACAACACCGGCAAAAGGAGTATTGAAGATAGTGTACTCTTCAATTTGAAAAAGGGATCAACTCTCTTCTGTGAGATATCATCACTTTAAAGACATCAGAAGAAACAAGACTTTGTTGGAAAAACAAAAGATTTTACTGTGAGGATAGTGCAAGGCATTCCTCCCACACATCATTTGATTTTTGTCTTGTGTTTTTCATCCTATCATCAATAGCTTCTGCAATACATTGTCGTGAGCGCTTGCGTAAGCACTTTGTGCAATGCAGGAAAGGCTAACGTCCCTCAGTCCGTATGCAGAAACATTGTCTAATCATTCCTGTGATAAAATGGACTTTTGGCATTCTATAATTAAATGGATTTTTTACATGCAAACAAATATATGCACATTTGCGCAAAATGTCTACCTTGGTAAAAAAAGATAGCTATATTGGAGTTTATCGTCTTTATTGATGTGCTAGTAACAATATCGTCTAGAATCTCAAATCTAACCCAATTCAATGTTAGAGAAATTATGAAACAATGAGTTCCCATTTTATAACTGGCTAGCGTATTTCATTAAATATTAAATATATGTAAAATGTCACGTTTGTTTGCGTTAAAATATCAATTAGATTAGTATATGGGGAGAAGTGGTATTTGTACAGGTATTCGAAAAATACCTACCAAAACAACCCCTCGGGTTGAATTCGCTAAAGTTCTCCCCCTCTTCTGACCATTATCCTTGTACCAACTTTGAGTGAAATCGGTCAGAACATTTATTGGTTACGGTGGGGAGTGGATGGACTGATGGACAGCCAGTCGGACAAAATCTCACAATGCAATTTACTTTTTGCTTTTGCTGTAGCAATCCTAAATAACTAGCAGTGTAATACACAAAGGATTTATGCCATCACACATCACACACTGTGGAAATTGAATCGGAAGAATGTAGGTGAAGGAAGATTTCTCCTGGGATAATGGCATCTGCTCTGGAAACCATATGCACACAGTATTGACCATATAGCTTATAGCTGTCTCGAATCTACATGCTTGTGCAGCAGAGCAGTAGAAATTTAATTTGAGTCCGGTGTGTGGTAAAATGGACCAATAGAGAATAGCAGATAAGAAATATATATGGCATGAAGTGTTTGCCCATTTAATTAAGGACTGGTGGTACTCCTTTATAAAAATGACAGTTCGGCCTGCAGCGCGTTTACTCCTCAAATACACCTTACATAAGAGAATGTCTTTTGCCAGTTTGTCACACAGCTTCATGTCAAAAGTGCTATAAACCTACGCGTTTCCAATGATCCTAAAATTTAATTTTGTCTGTTGTAAATTTGGTGTCAGTAAGTATTACTTTGAATTATGAGCCTACCCATTATTGAGTGCTGAGGGTGAACACATCAAGTAGACACATTTACAATTAGGAATTAAATATTCCATGTAAATTTAATTTTACAAAGGGCGGCCCTTTCTTAAAGCGCTAGAATGAGGGAATTTGTGGAAATCACCTTACTCACTTGATGGACATACAGTCGCTGGAAGCTAGAGAACCCAATCACGTTAAATATTGAACAGATGTCAAATGCTGCCAAGTGCCAACATAATAATAACAATAACCAATACCTTGACCAAATCAAACAAGAATTTCGCCAATGTATTGTTTACTCCCGCAAAATAGCGAAGCTATTTTAATTAGAAATGACAGAATTAGAGCAACCCGCTATTTGATTATTGTTTTTATTTCTACTCGTGTTACTAATTCAAATTGCCTTGCATGAAATCTGTAGACGTAACACATAGGCGTGCGAAAAGCCGTGCCATAATCACATTTTATGTATAAATCGTTCACATGGACAAGGTAAGATGTACTAAAAGCATTTGGATTACAAACGTGCGGACATACTCGTTTAGTTCATTAAGATCATCCTGCCCTGTAAATTGCTAGATCTATAAACGTTAGTCATACGCTTAAATTTTTTTACAGATTCAAGTTTTAGCAGAAATCAAATGTGTAATGACAAACGTCAATATTGAAGTAAAATCTGTCATAATGGTAAATCACACATGCCTACATAATAACAATTTAAATTATGCCACCATCATCACCCTTCCTCAATTAACCACCAACGTTAGAATATCAACTATTGACTTATTAAATAGTATTTAGTAAATTGCTGAATGCCTAGCATTGCTCTGATGCAATAGTGAGTTTATTTATAGCCGAAACAAGATTTTTAAATGCATAAAATAAAATAGTTGCATACCAAATGGTAAAAGTCTGTTATCAATTTAGTTAAACCATCCGAAACACGTAATTTGTAATTAGTATGCATGCATAGAATTATTTACGTATAAGTATAATAATTATACAAAGTATTAAAAAAATTAAAAAACCAAATGCTGGAACCCTTCCTCAATTAACCACCAACGTTAGAATATCAACTATTGACTTATTAAATAGTATTTAGTAAATTGCTGAATGCCTAGCATTGCTCTGAGGCAATAATGAGTTTATTTATAGCCGAAACAAGATTTTTAAATGCATAAAATAAAATAGTAAAAGTCTGTTATCAATTTAGTTAAACCATACGAAACACGTAATTTGTAATTAGTATGCATGCATAGAATTATTTACGTATAAGTATAATAATTATACAAAGTATTAAAAAAATTAAAAAACCAAATGCTGGCGAGAGTGCAATAAAAATGATTGCACTCAAAAATGATTGATGATGGATGCGGGGGAAAATCAAATTGTCTGAATATTTAATCTATTCGAAATTAGTGGATTTTATTCCGTTTCAGTGTATATCTAAAATGAATATGGTACACGATATATTTTTAGCAGTTTTCAAATGAATTAAAATGCATTCTTTCCAACCAAATGTTGATGTTAAACAAAATGGCATCGATTTACACACTATCGATAATAGGAATACTATTCACTCTAAAGAACAGAAACAACGCTACACACCAGAAAATTGGAAACGGTTCAAATATTTCAAGCTCGCTTGTAAGCTTTTACTATCAATGCAGAGGACTTTTCTCTTTATTTCGGTTGCAAAGAAGGGAGATGCACATTTTTGATAGAAACAGAAGTAGTTTTCTTTATTTCGTGCTACTCAAGTTGGAGTGCATATCATAGTTTTGGAGGTTCCAGAATAAAAGTCAGGAATTCTTCATTTCCCCGGATAGAGGGGTGGTCCTTCGACAGAAGATTTTATAGCATACCAAATTACTGTTGGCGTTGGTATATTTTGCTATCGAAGCTATTTGGAGCCAACATGCACAATAGACATATATTATTTAAATTTTTTTGTAATAGGAACCCACAAATACAGAAATATATACGTATTGCACACTAAACCGATAATCAGCACATATTGGATTTTAAACACCCACATCCGTTTGTTCAAGTACAAGTGGATGCTACACACATACGTCAGCTTGAATACGTTCAGTGGACCTGATAATATACACTCAATTAACAAGTGCAAGTAATTAAGTACAAGTAACTACATATTTATGGGGAAGGCATGTCTTGCCAGGTTTACTTTAGATCAACTAACAAAAAATATTTATTTTATTAATTTCAGCAAAAAATGATTGAAAAGTAAAATGACAAAGTGATGGCTCTTGAAATAATTACGCACGGTTAACGGTTACGTGAGCATTCTAGTAAATTACTGTGCGTAATAAATACTTTGTCTCCCCAATGTAATAATATTAAAAATTATAATGAATTTGCGTGTTGTGTTATTTAAAAAAAACTATTCGTTTTAAAGGAGAAGCTTAGACGATTAAATATCTCACGGTAAACTGAACCGATTCCACAAGTTGATACATCAAACGTTTTTACTAATTTTATTGTAAACACGCAAAGTAATTTCAATAAACAACATTCTGAAAAGACAAGAGTCAAGAAATAGGTTTCCACTGACAAAACCAATAACAGACACTGTTCAAGCTGTAAAAAAGTTCTACATTATTCAAAGTTATGATGATGGCAGTTGTTTAATGCTGAGCTAGAATTGGGTTGCAAGTAATTTGGTATTGCAGAAAATTTCGTGTTTTTCTTTACATCATTCATTGCCACTTTTGTATCGTATCAATATGATCTCAGTCACTAAAACATCACACCTCACATATTATGCGTAACATGTATTTTAATATAGTAACGTTGAAAGTAGCTTAACAAATGTTTGAAACATGGCGTAATAGATTTAATAATTTTTTCTTCTATATGATAATCTCGATTAAAAAGTAGTAGCGAATCGTTTCTGCATTAATAATATTAAGCTAGTGAACATGTAGTAAACGGTTATCCAGAAAATACAACAATGGCAGTTTCAGATGTCATTTTAATTTCAATATTTGTCCTTATCTTTGTCTTTCTCCATGGATGATGACGACTTCTTTAGGGAAGGCTTTTTAGAATGTCGCGATGTAGTCCTATTTCCATTGTTGGGATTTCTGGCATTGTTGACCCCATTTCCGTGCGAGTCAATGTTGCTGTTTTGTATACGAACTCGAGGAAGGACACATTCTTCATAGCTGGGTGGTGAATCGTCCACTGGCACCAATTGATAATTTGATGAATGAGTAAAGTGTTGAGCACCATAAAGGGCAGGTCTTTCAGTGGGAGGAGCGGAAGGAGGAAGTGGGAGATTTCCCTCTGCCAAATACCCACTATCTCCAGACCCATTATTACCCCCTACCCAAACATTGGAGGAAGAGGAAAAACATCTAGATCGAGAGGAATAGTGCTGTACCGCCTCTGGGTTGTTGTGTGAGTGCGCGCTTCGTCTTTCACGAAAGTCTAATTTATATCAATTAAGCAATAACAAAACCAATTTAATTTAAAAAATAAAAATAATATAATATAGCAAATGGACCTGTCATAAATTTCTCTTTGTTTTAAACTAGCGTTCGAAATACTTTTGAAAAGGAAAGATGCTAAACAGTACATAGCATTTGCTTGCTCTCTTAACATTATTTACATTTTTGGCTCTTTTTTATACATAAAATGAAACCAATTTAGTGCGCTTTTTATACACTGAAAAAATTTGTTGCCACCAAATTGGTTATTTGAAAAGAGTCCCACTAATCATTTGTTATATTGAGCTTTCTTTATTTGAGGCAATCGTAAATGTTTGTGAAGATACATGACTAACTACATACATAAAGTGGGGGAAAATAACTTTACCTCTGTAG
>JAHZNC010006164.1:0-33982 GCA_027744095.1 Zhuqinia jingwanae
TGATTTCAATATCCTTCCTTTTGCGTCGACTGCCTTTCTCTTCTTTTTTCTGTATGGAGTTAATAAATCAACTTAGCAATAACCATAAAAATAGTTCAGTAAGCAGTTGTAAAACAGTTCCATGAAATCTTACCTTTTGTAACATTAAATCAAAATCGCTGACAAAGTCTTCGTTGTGTCTTCTATTATCGTCCTCTGGGCCTGAATCATCAGAATCCGATACGTCTGGCAATACAGAAGTCTTTGCAGTTTCCCCTGATGCCTCAGGCTTGTCAGTGTTTGCTTCTTCTTGATTGTCAACTTTTTCAGCACCTAAGATCATCAAAATGAATTAATTAACAAATATGTCGAACAATAGAGTATTTTGGGATGTAAATAAGGAACAATAGTATAATAATTACCAGATTTTCGCGATTTCACAGAAGACGCCCTGGAAGACCTGGAGCCCGATCTACTTCTCTTACGTGAAGCGCGACTTCCAACGCTACTCCGGCTAGACGAGCGGGATCTTGACCTA
This sequence comes from Zhuqinia jingwanae, assembly GCA_027744095.1. Classification (NCBI taxonomy): domain Eukaryota; kingdom Metazoa; phylum Arthropoda; class Collembola; order Entomobryomorpha; family Paronellidae; genus Zhuqinia; species Zhuqinia jingwanae. Next base: position 518 of record JAHZNC010006164.1, read on the forward strand.
GATCGAGAAGCTGACTTGGATTTAGACCTTCTTCGTCTGGAGCCACCAGAACCTAATAGTTATTTTTATAATTACAAAATTATCAAAAGGAAAAATAAAGAATAGATTGGACGTTGACAAAACAAACTAACGTGAATGTTTTGAGGCAACTGATGATCGCCTCGAAGAGCCAGACTCAGAACCTGAACCAATTCTAGCTCGTTTCTTTCTGCTACGACCAACACGTGATCCAGAGCCGCTGCTGGCTCTAGAGGCCGGAGAACCAGATCTGGAACGTGATCTATACCAATTTAAAAATTAATATAAATTATCTAAATGATGAACAATGAACATCTTGAGATTTTGCTTAAAATTTATGTTCATATTATATATATGCTTTTTCATAGTATGAAATTTATACCTTGACCGTGACCCAGAACCAATGCGCCTTCTTTTCTTCTTAGTCACTCCCACTTCAGATGCTGATGCACTACTTGCGCGTGAACCTGAGGCTGACACGCGAACGGGACCTTAGTTACAAAAATAATTAATTATTATTAATAGATCGCCACTTCAAAAGGGAGGGGAGATAATTATTATTATCTCTAATTATAATTACTACGCTTTGCATTAGATGTACTATCGAAATATACCTTGATCTAGACCTTGAGCGGGATCCAGATTTGGATCGACTTCTTCGTTTTCTCTCACATGGAGACCGAGACCGGGATCTGCTACGACTCGATTTTCTTGATACTTCGTCTGAAACTTTTCCATTTTGTGCGTCTCCATCATCCTTTGGAGATCCCCTAGGAATAAGCTGCGTTGGTCCTGAATCCACCTCGTTATCACCTTCCGGTGGGTTTCTTGGTACAGCCTGAGTTGGTCCTGTATCCTCATCCTCCGGAACATCTTTATCATTGGGTGACGGCATCACTCTTGGGATAATCTGCGTTGGTCCTGAATCAACCTCATTATCATCTTCTGGTAGATTTCTTGGTACAGCCTGAGTTGGTCCAGTATCCTCAACCTCATCCTCCTGGACATCTTCATCATTGGTTGACGGCATCACTCTAGGAATAATCTGCGTCGGCCCTGAATCAACCTCATTATCATCTTCTGGTAGGTTTCTTGGTACAGCCTGAGTTGGTCCAGTATCCTCATATTCATCCTCATCCGTCTCATTATCTTTGGACGATGATATCGCTCTAGGAATAATCTGAGTTGGCCCTGAATCTATTTCATTATCGTTATCACCTTCCAGTATGTTTCTAGGTATAGCTTGAGTTGGCCCAGTATCCTCATCCTCCTGTCCATCTTCGTCTTCATTGCCATTAATTGATGGCTTTGATCTCGGAATAAGCTGCGTTGGTCCTGAATCAATTTCGTTATCACTTTCCGGTAGGTTTCTAGGAACAATCTGAGTTGGTCCTGTATCCTCCGGTAGCTCATCATTGTCAGTGGATGATATATCCATATTTTATTATTATATCCAGAGTTAGTAATAAATTAAAACACTGATTTATTTTATATGCCTGCTAGTTTTCACCTTATAATCATACACTTTCACGGCTGACTTTTAGCTTTTTAAACACAAAATAAGTAAACAAAAAACACCATTCATTTCAAAATTGATGCATTTTTTTTACAAAAACTGATGATGAGTATTGCTGTAATATTGAATATCCTATTTCTCTGTTTTGTGTTCTCTTATTTATAGCTTGAGCGTATAGTTTCACTTCTTTTTGTCAGTGTATTTACGTATAGCCAATAGTATAGTCAGTCAATATTGTAGTATGTATGCAATACATGCTAAAAAGAGTTGCTCAAGCTACCTGTGCGTGCATACCGTGCAATGCCGACTTGTCAACTGGGGTTGGAGTTGGAGCAACATGGAAAGAACGACTACGCAAAGAAATGGAGTATGGTGTGGAGGTGGAAGAAAATCACGAAATAATGGATTACTCTGTTCATTATCGAATTTTGTCAAAATCAAGCATTACGTAATTATTATTATTATTATAAATATTAACAAACCCAATATGTCACTCGAAAATAAAATCACCGATATTTTATGAAGCATATTTTGCTTAAAAATTAAACTATATTTTTTTAACCTTACTTCCCATCTCCACCAAAAATAAAAGCTTTTTCTACGATATTTGAGGACATGATTTGATTTGGTAAAGACAGTTTTTAATATGTCAACGTTTCAACTCCATACTACTATTGACTATGCGTCATCATCAGGACACATCAGAATTAAAGTTAAAACTTTATGCATTTGGTTCACATGGTTTATAATTTTGCATGAAGATAACACGAGCTAAGGGGTACATATTCCCAAAGAGTTGATATGTAAAATCATTGAAATCCTCTATTAGATCATAAATCTGTATATATGTATAAAATCCACATAACGAAAACAAGTATGATTTTGATTTAGATAAGTGCATTCACTTTCAAAGCTTGAGTTTGATTACTCAACATTTTGTAAAGAAATTTGTCGTGAAGATATCGGAAAATATGGAGCCATTTCTGGGGCCAAAATTTTTCCTATCGACTGCCTTCTTTTTAATCACTATAATATCCGTAAGCGTTAAAAAAAGATAAACATTTACCTTTAGCTGGGAGGCGAGCAATATATTATGAGTTGGAATGTTTTCACATATAGATATACGGAATTGTTGGAGCTGTGTATAATCACATACAAATTAATCAAAGAAGGGACATTGGAAACTGGCCATTCAATATTCGGCCGCTATTTCAAGCGTTTACAATTATCCAATCTCTATTTCCACTCGTAGGGCTCTTTGCTTTAATCTGTGCTTGCAAGAAAAATCCACTTTTTCTTTTTGGAAGTGGTTCTATCCTTTTGGCAATTTTTACATGTTCTTCCATATTTGGGATTGTCTCTTATCGAGTTGCCCCTTCGGAAATATTGGAAAGTATTTACAAGACCTTTAGACAATGCTCGAATGACAGTAAATCTTTGGAATGGATGAACGATGTTCAGAGCCAGGTACTGATGATATAAAGTACCCACACATTTTGTATATATATGTTGTGTGTTTCGAGTTGCAGTTTTGTTAACTTTAATGCATGGATTTTCAGTACAGGTGCTGTGGTGTATACAATTATTTAGACTGGTATGCAACGGATATTCAAATCCCAAATTCTTGCTGCCGACATGATATTCCCCATAATCGAAATTGCAGCACAATAATCACTTCCGTCCATGGTAAGGCCAATGGTGCAAAAGATTCAGCAACTACAAATATCTATCATCAAGTAAACTTCTACTACTACTAACAATGAAATGATTATAATGTCTGATGGGTTTTGTATATGACTATGATAAATTACTACTGAAACCTTCGTTTATCATTTATTCACTTCACTTTATTAACACCAGGGATGCGGGGCAAAGCTTACAAATTCGATTAGAGAAAGTTTGGAACAGTTGAGTTTAGAAATGTGCATATGCGGGGGAGTATCGTTATTAATGGCAATATTCTTATACGTTGGAGTTACGCGATTCTTCTTAACGGCTAAGACTGCTGGAAGCTCATCGTCAAAATCTTCGGCTCAGCCGCCTACAATATCTAGGAAAAGATCCAGGGAAGATGCAAACATGAATGATGATCATGACGCAAACAACAATACTTCTGGAAACCAGCAACGAAGGTTTATACAATGGCGTCAAAAACGACAAAGTCGGGGTCCTTTTGCTCCAATTCAATCGCAAGCAAAAACTTGGTCTTCCTCTTTGAGGCGAGATATTAGCAAAAGTAAAAGTTTCATATTAGGGGATGTACCAAGTCAAAGTTTGACTCCAATATTTGAAGAAAATGATACAGAAATACTCCGTAAAAATGGTAATAATAATCTTTTCACAAGTTTTTTTTGACTCATCATGTCAAAATTAAGTGTTTGCGTTTATCTTTTCCAGTGGATATGTTATATTATCAGTCGCTTGATAAAAATATGTCTACGTTAAGTACTACCCCAAATGACTTGAGTGCCATGCTCCTCTCGACAATGATTTCGCAAAGTAAAAGACAGGGACCGGGAAATGATTCTTCTGTACCCATGAGTGATGATGAAGCCTTCGCTCTACGTAATACAGTGTACACGATTGTTGGCGAAAGACCTTTTACTGCTAGCTTGTCTCAAAATTGCAGCTCTTCATTATTCAACGGTAATCAAATAAAACAGTCAACTGCAAATGGTGATACAATTGACACAGCACAAAATTCTCCTCACTGTTTGAGCAATAAAATACGACATGCTCAGAAAGTGCCAGCTTTGTATGGGGATGTGGATGAGATATCAGAAGAAGAGGAGGACGAGGACGACCAAACTATAGAACATGTACTTCCTCAGGGGCCTATTTCTGGTCAGTTCATCCCAGAAACTATAACTCGAGAACAAGTAACTGAGGAGAAAGGTAACGATGAAGTTTCGCTGAGCTCTTCAGTAAATGCCGTTACAACAGGAACAGGACATCTAACTACCCCAAATTCCAAATATTCCACCACAACGTCGTCAGTGCGTTCATCAACGTTAGCCACAATCCAGGAAGAGTCTGAAAGTGCCAAGGGATCACCTGCCAACACGAAAGCAGCCTCACCAGCATCAGGTTGTTTGACGCCGGAAGCCATATCACCTCAACAAACTCAAACTAAACTTTTCCCAAATCCAGACAAAGATAACATCGCTATTCATTGTGGCTTGGAATTAATCCCAAGTAATAACAATAATTTAAACTGTAATGTGACTGTTTCTGATGTACAACCAGAATGTTCACAGTAATGAAGTAGTGCCGCACCATTATACTAAAGGTAAAAATAATTGCACGCCTAATGAACAAAAAATGATCCGATACACAAATTTCTTTACAGATTGAAAAAATATAGTTTTGTTTAAATTCAAATTGTGACAATTTATTTTGCGAAAACGAAAAAGTGTAAAAAATAAACGTATAATAAATTCCTTTGGTAATACTGTTTATAAACAAGTAGCCGATACTCTAACTCTCTACACCTATAAGCCTTTCTCTTTAGCAAGTCGTTTGTATTTACTTTCGAACGCTGATACATTAAACTTTCTCTTGCAGCCCTCATAGTTCATGTATCTGATTTTTCCAAAAATGGTGCGTTCCCTCCATCCTTGATCATGAATTCCACAAATCGACCACATACATCCTGTTGTAGAGGGAAAGAGAAATGAGATAAGTCTTTACATCTAAAAACATAAACTAAACGTAATTTTGCAGTGATAATAAACTTTAAGTTACTTAGAACATCTTGGTTGGGGTCATTTCGGCTGTCCCCAAAATGTCGAATTTTTACGTCAAGAAATGTTTTCAAAATCTTTAAACCTTCCGCCTCCCCTGGCTGAGCCCAGTCGACCTCAACGACAGTTTTATCGATTTCTAGAAAGTTCATGAGCTCATCCCAATTTTCGAAAGGATCAGAAAAAGTTGCATCACTTGTATGCGGATGAGAAAGTATGGCTGGAAATTCCGTCAGGTACTGATTGAGATTCTTGTTAATTTTAGGCCGAATAGTTCTTGCAGCATACTCTAATTTGTCAGAAGTAACCCAGACTGGAATCAAGTTGTGTGCGTCCACCTATGAAAATTAAATAATAAATAATTGTGTTATGAGAAGTCTTATATGAGCCACCAACACGGTCGATGGAGAAGATTGGTTTTTTTTTAAAGTTTGACGTTTTTGAAATTGGTAATAAATTAATAATTCTGAGCTGAGATCAACGCACTTGAAAATCGAATCAAAAAGGAAATATTTGACATCACTTGCCTGACACAGTGGTACATTTTCAGGTAGCTTTGCAGCAACTTCATCCACCCACTTCCTGGGAGTTCTCAACGGAGCAAAATCAGTCACAACACCACCAATTTTGTACTTGTTAATAAAAGATGGTAAAACTGACGTCGCTTCTCCAAATAACAGAGAAAAGGGAATGTTCAGTTTCAAGAGATTTTTCCGGACCAACTTTAATCCTAGTACAACAAAACAGAAAATGGTATAACAATAAATCTAGAGAGAATTTTTGTATAGTGCATAGCATAGTTGGATCTCAACACTTATTAGTCGTATAAGATTATTTGTAGCTAACCTTTGAGCATAAATGCGTACTGTCTCAAAGTGGCCTGGAGAAATTTCGGAACCAAGCAGAAGCAGACAAATAAAGGCACCTTTTCTTTAAGGGCTAACCGCTGCGCATAAATAAGGGCCCAATTATCTACGCAAAAGTAGGAACAATTCATGATCTGTTAAAAAATGGTGTGCTTTTACATCTTGTATGAACGCAACTTTTTAATTAAATTTTTGTTTCAGTTCCGATTGAGGTAACAATCCATGATTAAGAGTGAGCTACCACACCCAGAACTGAATTACTTTATTTTACCTTCAATGACAACTAGCTACATAATGAGGATAAATAGCCAGTGCTTTTAGAAGGATATAGATAATAGATTTCGAATTTCGACATGTTTAAAAAATAATCTTACCTTCCACTCGCTGATCTCTTGACATCCAGTACACAATTCCATTATGTGATTGAGGCATGTTCTCCTCTTTTGTAATCATTTTACAACGAGTTTTATCAAACTTGTACTCCAAGGGATTGCCTGCCTTTAAATTAATACACGCAACATAAATATAAGCGGATCAAATCTTAGTCTTTTTTGGTTACGTTTAACCGAAAAAAAAAACAGATCAAAATGGATCAAACATGTCAATCCAATCATGTTCCACTTACTACTTTGCGTTGGTCAGCGATGCGACTGTAAAACTCGTCCAATGTTTCCGTTCCTTTCTTCTTCTTTTCAGGAGGTGGGGTATCCTCTGTTTTGGATGATGAGGGTTTGTCGGGTTTACTAGTTCCTTTCATTCCAGCTTTCCTGTTAGAAGACATCTTTGAATTCTATTCAGCTTTAGCACCGAAAAAAACTCAAATTCAATTTGACCTCAGAAAATTATCTTGTACTGCGTGACTGACTGAATACTGAGTACTACTGAGCGTCTGACGTCGGAGCGTAGTCAGTAGTCACATCACACAAAGTGAGTAAAAGCCACGCACGCGTCTATAAAAATCGATACAAAAAAGGTGGCATTCCCAATTCCCAGTATTCCCACGCACAGCTACATGCAACATCTCGGGGTGAAGTGAAGGCACCTATTTTTTAGCAAGTAATACCGACACCGACTATATCGAGGCATCAAGAGATCTCCTTAGATAGACTGTTATTCATGTTCGTAGTTAGGTCATTGCCAACCGCAAGCAAAGAAAAGAAAGTACATTGCATTGTCGCACCGTGCCCCGAAAACAAATGAACGAAGCACATGGATGCGTTGTCAGCGTTTGTGCTTAATTCTTTCTTTTAAAAGCGTGTGTACACACGCTTGCCACTTGTTTTGTTGACTTTACTGCTTGATTAAAGTTTAAATACGAAGTTTAGAAAGATAAATACATGTAAACAAAAAGGTAAAACTGTATACTTATACATGCGGTCTGAATTAAATTTAAAAACTTTTTCTTTAATTTGATTTGAATCATGTAATTATCATTTCCCTCATGGGAAGAAACGACTACGGTATCAAGTTGATACTATCAAGTGCTGACTGACTGATGGTGTAATTTCATGTTTGTGCAGGACAGGAGTGCGCCTGATGTGACCTTTGACCCGCAAGTTCCGACTGATAGTTTATCTCGAAATTGTCGACTACGTGAGGCTTCAAAGGCTGTATTTGTGGGTTGGTGCATTAGTTTAGTTAGAAGAAAAGTTTCTTGCAAGCTGCCAACGGACTGAAAACATGGAAATTCATGGTAAGTAGTTTTGTAGCTGTATTATGAATATCTAATGGTTAAATCAGTTGCCAAATTTAAGGTATGTGGCTAGGTCTAATGGTTAGATGTGGTTAATATTTTGTTATTTTGTAACCTTTTATATAGAAGCCAATGTGTTAGGACTTCAGAGTGAGGGGAAAAAGAAGAAAAAGAAAAAGAAGGAAAGAGATGTGGATGAAACAGACGGCGCCAACAATGGATCTGCGTCTCTTGCAGAAATCCAACAAAACACAGATTTTGCGTTAGCATCTTCGAACATTGCGTCAAAGATGAACGCAACTGAATGGCCATTGTTGTTGAAGGTATACTATTTATATGAAGACGCTGTTCGATGCACAATATGATATTATGAATCGAATATAAAAACATTTTATTTTGATTTTGTAGAATTTCGATAAATTAAATGTAAAATCAAGCCATTTTACACCCCTTCCTTTTGGTTCATCGCCGTTGAGGCGAGAAATTAAGGAGTATGTCAGATCCGGCTTTATAAATTTAGATAAACCATCCAACCCAAGTTCCCACGAGGTAGTGGCATGGATTAAGAGAATTTTACGTGTAGAAAAGACTGGACACTCGGGGACACTTGACCCTAAAACGACAGGTGAGAAGGATAATTACGAGTTTGAAATGTTTGTTTGTCATTCTCGTCGTTTGCTTTGTGTGTGTTTATTAATTATTGTTAAATAATATGGCTTGCAACAGGATGCCTTATCGTTTGCGTCGAGCGTACAACACGTTTGGCCAAATCACAGCAAGGTGCAGGAAAAGAGTACGTTGCTGTATTTAAACTTCATTCCGCAGTTGAAAGCAAAACTAAAGTACTCCAAGGACTAGAAAAATTGACGGGAGCTTTGTTCCAACGTCCTCCCCTGATTTCTGCTGTCAAAAGACAGCTGCGTGTTCGTAGCATTTACAAAGTAAAATTGTATGATTACGATGAAGAGCGAAATATGGGTAACTGAAAAAAGAACTCATTTCTTTAATACTTGGCAGTGATTGATAGTTTTAACTAATTGCAATGATATTTATCGGTATATATGTTAACTTTTCAGGAGTATACTGGGTTAGCTGTGAAGCTGGAACTTATGTTCGAACTCATTGTGTTCATCTTGGTTTAGTTTTGGGAGTTGGTGGTGTCATGACTGAGCTTCGACGTGTTAGATCAGGTAACTTACAATCTAGCATTTAAGACTACCCAAGTATAAAAAAATGACGCTTGACGCTTTTTTTTCATATTATTATAGGAATCCAAGGGGAATCAGATCAGGATAATTTAGTGACAATGCACGATGTCCTAGATGCACAATGGCTATATGATAATCATAAAGATGAAACATACTTGCGCCGCGTGATTAGCCCACTGGAAGGTCTTTTGATCATCCACAAGCGAATTATCGTGAAAGATAGCAGTGTAAGTAATAATATTCTACTTTTGTATCTACCGATGAAGTTTAAACTAGTAATTCCCTGGGTTTACAATTTAATTTACAACATTGATATTATGTTATTTTAATAATTTAACACAGGTGAATGCTATTTGTTATGGTGCGAAAGTGATGCTACCGGGAGTTCTTAGATATGAAGATGGGATTGAATTAAATCAAGAAATAGTCATTGTCACTACAAAGGGAGAGGCGATTGCTATTGGTAAGAATTTGAATATGGTTATTATACATTATATCAACGCAGTTATAGAAAAACAGTCAGTTAAATTTGTGTTTCTTTCTTCAGCAATTGCGTTGATGACTACATCGACTATGTCAATGTGTGACCACGGCTGTGTGGCTAAATTAAAACGTGTAGTGATGGAGCGTGATTTATACCCACGTCGATGGGGTCTTGGTCCTAAGGTACCAATGCACTCCTACAGTAAAATGGTCCTTTAAATGGACTACATTTTAGTTGTAGTTTAGTTTTTTATATCATTATGCATGCACAAGCCTATTTGCATCATATGTTTGTAGATTACTTATTTTTGTTTGCCTGCTCTAATGCATTTGGTAGTACAGTAGTTAGTTAACATTAGGTATACAGATTTCAAGATGTCAACATGTTTACATTTATAACAGGCAACTATAAAGAAAGGCATGATAAAGCAAGGACTTTTGGATAAGTATGGAAAACCTAATGAGAAGACGCCAGCGGATTATTTAGCTGGATCAGTTGCTCAGCTTTCAGTTACTACTCCAGTTAAGGTGAAAGCAGAACCTCAGGACTATGTAATACCTTCGGCTGGACCAGAAGCCTCAAAGAGGAAGGTATGTTCATATAAATAAGTATTCCAATGTGATGATGATAAAAGCATATTATGATTCATGATGATGGGATTTGTTTCCTCGTTTGAAGGTTGACCTGTCGCCTGAATCAGAGGAGAAACCTAAGAAGAAAAAGAAGAAGTCAAGTACTGCCGAAGAGTTGGACCCCCAGATGGATGTGGAGGAAGAAGAGGCAGAACCATCTGGAGAAAAGAAGAAGAAGAAGAAAAAGAAGTCCAAGTCTCAAGATGATGATGAGTAGCTGCCCACTTTCAAAACCTACATACAAAATAATTTTGTATTTATTTGTTGCTTCTCAGTTAAAATCATCTGATTGGTTGTAAATATTTCTATTGTGTTACATTCAAGACATAAATGTATCTAAATTTCTAAATGCGAACAGTGACGATTGTTTGATTGATTGTATAATATACACATTATCTTATAATATTTTGAATACAAGAACGTGAATGGGTTAGTTTATCGTTAATGCATGTTCAAATCAATTGAATGTATTTTCTACATTTTGATCTACATATCTCAATACTGGCAGTTGTTTTATATTGTTTCCCATGTGTCTTTACAAATTAATATGTCTTTACTATTTTCCTTTGACTATTCATGTAGTACTTATTACTTTTCACATTCAAGCAATAATTTTTATGACAAATATATGATAGCTAGCACAACGTAGTAGTAGTTGAATACCTATGTAGTGTGTTTTTGCCTTTTGTTCGATATAAAATGTGTATTCACGATGTGTATTGTATTGTATTGCTGTGCACTGTTTCTTGTTCATAGTAAAAAGTCACGTAATACTTGACTACGCTTTTCTCCATTGAGTGGCTTTGTCACAATATTTTTCTGTGGTGTCGGGACAAAAGTAATTGAAATTGGCATCTGGATCAAATCCAAGTAGTTCCCTTTCCTCGAATATTCTTAGGGTAAAAGTGGAGTCACGAGTGCCCACAAAGTTTTTTGCGAATGAGCAAATGAGTTGATCCATTATGGCCAATTCTCCGTCGGTCAATTTTTCACTTCTGAAGGAATACACACTGGCACCTGGAATCTCGTTGTGTACGAAGTTTTTAAGTTCTGCAACCTCTGTAGTTTAAAAAGTTTAACCATAATTTTTAAACATAATTAACTTTACATAATTATATTCGTTGTACGGTACCCATTTTAGTAGCATCAGTGGCGATAAATACATCCATCAGCCCTAATGAGCGCAATTGGTACATAATCTGCCTGGCTGTTGATGGAATTGTTGGTAGTTCAGATGCAAGTCGTCCAAGCATGAAGTCTGCTCGTCGAAGGTGTGTAGCAAGGTATTCGCGTCTAAGGGATAGTTTTGTGCTGCCATTTGTATTTCCGGTGAAATTTTGCATGGAAATGTTTATGCTAGGCGTCAGCCCGTTCAATTTTATAAAATCTAGTGCCAATACTTGGAGTCTTATAGCAAAAGCTAAACTCTGTCGAGCTGTCCAAAAATTTGAATCCCCATAACTGTCCCATAAAATTACTTCTGCTCTGTCAAACATGACAGCTCTGTAAAAAAAAGTATATTTCAAAACTCAATGTAACCAAGTCTTAAACGTATATTAACATTATATACTATGGATAGGTTGTGAAACGAATTTAAAATTACTTGAAATTATTTTCCAAAACGAACTTTGCCAGAGAAGCAGACTGCCCTCGGAAAGCCATGCACTTTGCGATTTTGGCTTGTATAGGCTGGTTCCAAAATAAACCCTGCCATAGTTTGGTTTGAGGGCTCCTATTAAAATATTATAGTATTATTATTCAATGTCGACCAATACTCAACAAATATTGGATTAAAGGCCAAGAGCATATACCTTCGATATTCCAAATCATTCTCACATCTTACACCACTTTCGATTTTATCTGACCAGTCTGAATTTTCTTCAAAAGGAAAATGTTGCAGTTGAAACACTACATCCACTGGATTGTCATACCCGAATTCTACCCAACAAAACATAGAAACATAGATGCACGCATGAGAATAAGAAAATGCCTAAAATTATTTACGTACAATAATACATCATTGATTTAATTACTCTTACTAAACTTACCGTCCATGTACTCATTAAGTTCAACGGCAGGAATATATTCCAGAATTTTTTCAACTTGGAAAAATTTCTTCCAGGGAAAGTAGACATCCGGATTGGTCCTCTTCCAGTGCGGCACCATTCCCCACGGGGGTAAAACCTACATACCGGACACACAACACAACACATAAGGTATATGGTACACACAGAAGCGAGCATCAGGTACTAGTCATGTAATGGGTCATCATGAATAGCATTAGCATTCATAATATTTCATAATATGAATTTCATATTATAATTAAAATATTGAAAGCTCACAAGAACCCATTCATTGGTTGTATCGATCTTGTTTAGTAGCTTCACTAGAGGAGCGACGCGAATGTAAATATCCCTTCGCAGATTAAATCCCTCTCCTGGGTTTACATCGTACAAAATATACCTGAAAAATAAGACATTTCAATTCAAAACCTGAACTACGTCGTTGTGTTGTCCAGTTTTTGTTCAATAATTTAAAGCAATTTTGCCTTCTAGGCTTCTTGACACATTTATTGGCGTGTCCGTCACACGGCTTTGAATGCATCTCGTTTGCAGAATGTGCAAGCTGTGAACTTTCTACATAGTACAGGAATGTGGTCAAGAAGATGGGTAAAAGTAGGTGAAAGTACTGTTTATACATAATGGCCAGGGCCAACTGTATCAATGCTCTCATTTGGATATGTCTCTTTAATATGACGGTTTACATTACAAAGATATGAACAAAGAAAACATTACAACGTGTATGTCATCTTCTGACCGTTTTAGTAAAAATATATTCACTTCTTCTGGCAATGAATTTTTCATCCCAATAAGTTTCTGGTTTTCTGCAAGTCCTGAGTAGATAGGTAAATTCGGATTCAGAGATTACATAATATTTTTATATTTCTGATTGATTGACGGTGAAGTGTACATATGTAAATACGGACGGTTGTTTTACAAAGTATCGTTTCTTGAGAAAGCATGTTTGGCATAAAATACTTCACCGGTTTTCGTGTATGTTTGTTTAGATTGGGTATATCTTTTAGGAAGGATACTGCAAAAATATATTCGCTTTCCCTGTAAAGAAATGCCAGGAATTTTGTCTACACAAATTTCAAAATACTTTCTAAAATTACTTTGAGCAAAATCATGTATTTCCGGAAATTTTATGATATGTATGTATGGTGCTTTGAAGGCCATTGCATGATGGGACAAGGGGAATTCTGCTTATTTATTTTTAACGTCAAAGAAAAACTCGAAACCAGAAAAATTTATTTAAAAAATACTTTGTTTCGAGTACACAAAAATTTATTTCAAAACAGTGCAGAACAGACACAGGTTAAATACATTTTTGTACTGAGATTTAAACAACAACTATTCACGATTCGATATTACAAAATGTAATTAAATCCACATAAAAATAATCGGAGCAAAAGTCACGACCTCAACGTTACAGCAAAAACGGCCAATATGCCATATATATGTATATAGGAGGAGATAATATATTTATTTAAGGAAGCAGGTCACAGGTAAATTGTCAGACTATAATGTGTAAAATATAAAATAATCCAGTGCACTATAAGTATATAGTATTCTAATAGTTTTAAGGCTTTGTCATGAAATGTGCGTGAAATGTGTGACGTTGAGCAGGGTCATGTGAAAGTGTATAAAACCGCTTCTTTCTGAGTGTTCACACCAAATAGCCACTAACTTAAAACTGATTCCAATCCAACAAGTACTAGTAATATATATTCACAAGGAAGTCGCCGATTTAATTTCGAAAATCTTTTCGTTCCGACCAATTTGAAGGGATTATATATACAGGATATGTAATTGCATGAATTTTTAATCGTTCGATGAATACAACTTGCTCAATTACAAAAGATCTTTCAAGTCATATGGATGAAATGAAAGACCGTACGTACATGTTTTACTTTCACTTCATTAGATGTATTTACGTAGGTATATTCAAGACGTACATGGTACATGTACATAATATGTACATGCAAGCAAATCATTCCGCTTCTGATCATAAAAGCACAAAAGAAGTGCATACGTACATAAATATATTTGGGATTTAGATTTTTTGGATGCACATTGCACATGTCATTTTTACATATTTTACATCCATATATATCATGTAATTTTTTATACGGGTCGGATGTGATTCCATGCCACTCCGTAAGCTTACTACTACTGCTGCTGCTGAGCCGAATCTTTAAAGTGAGAAAGTTTTTTTTGCCCAGAAAAAGTGCAAAGTTATGACACTGAGAATGAAAGTTGGCATTTTGGCATGTACAAGAATAAGAATACAACATGAATGAAATATGATTACTTTTTTATTGAGAGAGAGTGAGAGACTGGAGCGAGATTTATTTTCTCGTTAAACATAATAATGGGCCATTTTACAGGAGAAAGTAGATTCTATGTAGTGTACATAGATGTGGCGGTGGTGAGCTGAACCGGTTGTAAAGAAGAAGTGAATAAAGAGAAGCTGTACAAACGGTCTTCGGATTTTGGATTGATGTGCGTATTTTACATTATTGACGTGACGTGAGACGTGACAAAGACTTTAAGTGGCGACGGCGACTCAACTATATGGTGGTGGTGAGGGGGATGATGGGATAGATAATATGCAGCAGACAGATGGTATTCATGAATTTTTCTCTTTACACGTTGGAAACAATGAAACAACTTGTTTCATTTTTATAATATAGTTCGCTTTCGCACAATTCGTCCCCTCTTTTTTCTCTATTATGTTCTTGTTTGCAATGACTGAATGCGGCTTCCACTTTTTCTATCATCACATCGCCAAGTAACTATACAACATTTTACAGTCAGACAAAGATGCCAGCAGAGTACCACAGTTGCTCGCTCGGACAAGTTCTGTATAAGGTCTACCCAAGAACTGCAAGTACGTGTATATACATATATTCAATATTATATGATTAACGAACCTTTTTTTTACTTTTTGGTTACCTATACATATTTACTAGTAACCGGCTGCTGGTGCCCGTCGTGATGATGATCATAGGCTAAAAAATGCATGGATGTGTATGCTGTTCTTGATGCTTTTCCGTTCCTCTACTCTTCTGCTGGCTGGCTGGCTGGATGATGGAGGCATCCGACAAGTCGTGGTCGTGGTGAATATATCGCGATCGCATAATATATGATATAATGATGAAGATGACCCTTTCCTCATAATACTGTACCAAAGTAAGTAGTAGTAGTAGTGAAGGGAATAGAGAAAAAAGGAGTATAATTTTTTTCTTTCATTTCAATGCGTTCCGATCCATATTGTGTATGTATGTATATATGTTTACCTGGTTGACTTTTTATGACTCCAGTTGCAGTTACCTACCACACAAGTTCCGTCGTACGTAAATACGTGGTGCGCTACATTCACGTCATACAACGCAGTCACGTTTTGTAGAAGTGGAAAGCGGAGATCCGTCGCGATGTAAAACATGATGATGATAAAGCTAAGATTTAACATGGTAATGCACCAGGTTGGGACCGGGCCACTGCACTGCCACTCATATGAACGCTATAGCATACACTTGTATGGATATAGCGTATCAAATCAAGTAGTATCAAACTGGTCTTGTCTTTATCCTTTTGTAGTACTACTGGCTGTCTTTCGCGAGGCGAGGGTATTATTTCAGAAGTTCTTTCTTTAGAGCGAGCGACGACAACGCAACGACTTCGAAGAACGACGCTCGCGTTGAAGAAAGAGGTGAGGTGGTCAAAAGAAAAGCTTGGCTTGATTTAGTTACACGTTACATAACTTGCTGGAGACAAGACAAGGGGAGACGCAAAAACGCCCGGATTCTCCCCACGTACCTACTGCCGACAATAACCTGTCACCACACATTCAACTTAATCATTGAAGATCCAATCATAACGGCCCATTAGTAAGCTACACAATAACATAATATTGAATATATGTATTGCAATACCAATCAAGTTAATGCAGTTTACTACTTACTTTATTACGTTGACATTAAACGCATCATACCATTCTTTGCTAATTTGTCTCGGTCCGTTTAGGATGTTGATAGTAAGTATGTTGTCGTTGTTTGAAAAATTGTGCTCCAAAATGCGTAGAAATGTGTGCGGAATTGTACTGAATTATGTAAATTGAATTGAAATTGCGCTTTGATTTTGAGTTGTGATGACAAGTGACGAGCTCGTGAAACGGGCAAATGTTTTCAGTACATTTTTACGATTATTGGTAAAAAGTAGAATCAACAATAACATGGTCACTTACTTTTACCTTGATCGGGTTAGAAAGTTAGCAATGCCTTACGACAGAAGTGTGTTATGATGCCAAAAGCATAAAGGCAATTTTCGACAATGACAACAGGTGTAAAAACTTTTCCATATCTCCTTTTTGTACATGTTTATGCGTAGACTGACTATTTACAAAATTTCAGAATTCAGTTGGTCTTTATAACATACACAGCGAAGTTTAGACATGTTAACTTGAGTTAATTTACTTGCCGGTGGGTCATGCTTGTTTAACTGTTTAATATGTATATATATAAATTTTAGACAGACATCCAAAATGCAATACATTACGTTTTTCTGGAAAACATCAACTTTGTAGTTAAAAGTAGGAAATTTTTTTAAGCCACCCAACACATATGTATAGTATAATATGATGGTTATGGTTAATGATTACTTTATGCAAACATGGGTAATAATTTTAGCAACTTCCTTTATTTTAGGGATTTGCTACGTGCAAACAGAAAAGTAAAAGACAAGTAGCAATAATGGCGTCTTTATCGTATGGCAAACTAGTAGTAGCAAAGGATTTGAAAGAGTGGAGGCAAGACGAATCCCGTTCCAACTCCCCGGAAATGGTCACAACGGATGTGGATCCTTCCTCCATGACTGCAAATAGAGACAGTTCGGAATTGCCGATTGATATGGCAGAATGGAGTCCTGATGAAGTTGCTGCCTACACGGCGTTAAGGTCAAAGAGAAAGAAATGTTGTGTTGGAGGGTGCACACATCGATCTCTCCCTATTGCACGATCATACCATCAGTAAGTGAACAAAATTTCTTACGCGATACACACATTTTATTTGCAGGATAAGTTGTAACCACATTAATATAATTTTTTCTCCTCATAGGTTGCCTATGCGTAATAAGGATGTTTGGGCCAAATGGATTGAAGTGATTAGATGGTCGAGGAATGAGCCTGAATGGAGTCCAAATGGTGATGCTGCTCCTTTGGTTTGCAGTAGACATTTCTCAGATTCCGACTTCATCAGTTACGAAGCATCTTCCAGAGTCCGGCTTTCACATACAGCAATTCCAATATACTTTGTAGATCCACCGGATGGTACATCAATGGACCCTCGATTTTCAAATCCGCTACCCATTCCACCGATTACTTCGGGACCTCGACAAAAGGATACTCCAAAGTCGAAAAACAAAATCCTCAAACAAGAACAAGAAGAAAACGATCAAATGAATGGTTAGATACTAATTTATTTACTTTCCATATGTCGAAAATAAGAATATCTATTAGGCATGTGCACGGTATTAAATGTACTAACTACTCTTACGTTACTATTATATTATCAGGACAATATGGATCATCGTCATCATCATCCTTTTCCTCTTCTCCCCAGTATCGCGATAATTTGGGCTATGACATTGAAGAAGTCGCAGAAGAAAACGATGAGACTGGTGACGAGAGTTTGGGCTTGGGCGGCGGTAGATATAATACTCCCCATCAATTTCCATTTCTTTCACTGAATGCTATACTTTCCGGTGCTGGAAGTAGTAGTAACAATTCATCTATTGCAATTCAACAGCCATCCAATCATCATAGAATTAGAAATTTGAAGTATGCCAGCAGTTCTTCTAAACCTCCAGCGTTAATTAGAGCTAAATTCATTCCTCTAAAAGATAATGCTGGTCACGTGAATCCCATAAAAAAGTTTCGCAATAACGGTTCTAATGTAACTATTAGTAAAGTTGGACTACCACTACCAGCAGCTCAGACAAATTTAATGAAGCCAAAGGTGCAACCGATGAAACACAAAATTGGTTTGGCCAAATGTCGTCTAATTGTGCAAACACTTCAAAATCAATTAAAAATTGCCAAAATGCGTTTGGCTGAGCAGCTCGGAGTCCCTTTCCAAGTTGTGCATGGGTGAGTAGCATTGTTGCATGAAGAAGAAAATTTTATCTGATAAACAAAAAATAATGGACTTAATTGGCTAACGGTGATGTCACTTTTTGCAGGGTCTGGGATATGCGCGATTCGTTAAAGGATAAACTTTGAAAAAAACAGGTACATGTACTTGCAAAATTTGCTCATTTTGGCAACTCCATGAAAATGTAAACCAGGAGTCTACGCAACTTTGACAGACGATACAGCTCCTATCTATGTTCATTCAGCATTAACTATTTTCTAAAAAAAATTATCTGAAACTCTTTTACTTCCGTGTGTGTATAATAGTATGCATTCCAATCACGAAAACTCTGTCCATCCAAAAGGACATGAATGCCAAACAATTAATTTTTCCATCGTCAACTATATGTTGTTAATATACGAATTCCACAAATGTCTCAAATTACAGAATGTAATCAAAAATATAAAATGTAATACTTTGCTCGTTTGCTCTATTATTTTGTTCAAAGTACTTATAATTATTATTACATAGTATAACATTATTATAACATAACAAAAAACGAAGGTACATGTACATGGAGAAGTTGCAGTTTGTACAAACATATTTCTGTATTAAGTTTAATTGTAAAATATACACAATTGTATCCTGAAATCAGTAGATTACTTTACTACATTTTATTCATGTTCTCCACTAAATAAAGAATTTGTTGTTATAATAATGCCAGATATTTTTTTCATGTACCCACAAGGTGCTAAACATCTTTGAGAGAGAATAGGTATTATCATTTATGTTTGTACAAAATAAACATTTAACAACAATCATTCTAGTATACACAGTATACAACATATTAGAGTGTCAAGTTTGAAAGAAACACATCCCTTTTCATTACACATTCTTGCGTAAAGCCTATATACCAGACTCAGCGCGGGCGGTCATATTTATGCCGTGAACTGCCACTACTTTTTTCATAACGGTTCCTTGAACGACTTCTTGAACGGCGAGATTTTTTAGGTGTTTTTGAACGATGCTCTTTTTTCCGATGTCGTTGAGATTCACGAGATCTGGATCTACGGCTTCGTCTCTCGCGGTGGTCTCTGTCCCTACTTTTACTACGTCTTCTAGGTGGAGTAACTGATCGTGATCTAGATTTAGAGCGCCGTCTGGGGCGTTCCTCTTGCCCTTGTCGATCGCATCTTTCAGGTTCTACTACCTCTTCTGGCTTCTTCGGGGTAGGATCTGTTGATGTAGAGTGTTTCAGCGCTGACAGCTTTTTGTCAATTGCTATTTGGATGGGAACTGGTATTCGAGGGAACAGAGAGGAAAACCAATCCAGCCTTGTCAAAAACAGACGAACCATTTCACCGATGGTCATAACCTGACCTCCGCCTGCACGTACATCGATCTCTTCTCCATCTTCAATGTAGGATTCAAACCACTCCCAAAAGTCGGCAGGTGGTTGAGTAAATCTATGTTCAAGAACAATATTAAAATTTTAAAAATGCATTTCATACTATAACATTTAATTCTTAACAATAACATCAGACATCAAGTGAAACAATAATTGTCGCTAATTCATACTTCACATTACCGACCTGACGTAAAGGAAGCCTATTCCTCGAATATACGGGGAATCTGCATGATTTAGAAGTCCATAAACTTGCTTGCGGGTGAGTCGCATGGTGAACAATTTATACAGAATACAGAAGGCTGAAGATATAATTCCACCAACTCCTACGCCTCTAACACCTCCACACATGCCAGTTTGACGACGACCTCCAGACGCACGGCTTCCCCTTTCCCAAGGTTCTAAGTGCTTCACCTTGTAATAAATTTCGTCCACAAGCTCATGGTAAGTCTTTAATTCAGCAAGACGGCCAATAAAGTAGGGTGAAGTTTCAATATTAGTTAATATTAATGGATTTAAATTCATTGTGGTACTGTTTCCCCAAACAGGTAACGTGTTTGGCTTCTTTGGAGCACCCAACATATCCATTCCGGTGATCATTCCTTGGCCTGCATGTAACGAATTGTTTTGTTCACTATCCATTTTCTAGTTTTAAACTGGCGATCGATCGTACACACAACCGTCGACAAGAAGTTATATGTACGATCACAGTCCTAAAAACAAATAAAAAACAACGTGTATGTGGTATGTACAAAGACCGTTTAACATTTTTAAACTAAATTTAGTAACACATGGAGGATGCCCACTGTCCATTAATTTCGCTGACCAATTAATTTAATACTTTGTAGTTGCATTAAAAAAGATAAGAACTTACCACCTGTGTAAGTAGTTAAGTACTTTTTATTTTCCGGCAAATTTTCACTTTGCACTAACAATACTTATACTTTTTATTTTTTATTTCGTCAAACTTAACCTTATATCATAATAATATCATAAGTAGGTCTTTGCATTACACGTTTTAGCTGCCTATCCTAGCAAGGAAATTAAATTAAGCTTTAGTCGCTCACAATCATTTATTCACCGCCTCAAAATAAATATATAATTTATTTATAAAATATTCGTGCTACAATTATCCGTTTAAACAAATTATTTTTCTAAAAACTTTCTCTTCTTTTTTGTTTGTACGTTTTTATTTTTTCTAACAACAAAAACATCAGCTGCTCAAAAAAAAAAGTTACGCGGGAATGAATACTCTCTATTGCTCCAAAATCAAACATTGAATAACCCATGCATACGAGTGAGTAGAATGGAAGTGCCGAGGGGTGTAGTACTACTACTACTAGTAATATAGCGTTCCGCAACTGTGCGTGTGTGTCTTCGTTGTCTAGCTTTGCCTTGCTTGCTCGTTTTCTAGAAATCAACAAATATTTTTGCATGAGCCACGATGTGGTAAATGTGTATAGCGTTGCTTCCTTTTGGAGAAAATCATAGGTGGAACTGCGACAAATCAGTTCAGTAAAAGACGACTTATTTTTGTATTCTGCTGTTATTTTACATTTCGCGACCGGGCTGCACTCTGATTGTTGGAGACAATTTGATTGTACAAATCGCGGTTGGCAGTTTGTGGTAACTTTTGCATAATTTCTGGTAAGGTTTTATTCAATTTCATTTAAAGTGTAAAATTATCCGTAGTTTAAAGTTCTGAAAAGGATTTTTGAGAAGGCATTTCAACGATTGACTGATTGATTGACTTTAACTATCATTACAAAGAAAAATAACTATCATCATGAGAGTGCAGTGAGGAATTTTTTATTCTCGTTACGTTATTCATTCGAATTTTGAATTTAGAATGACATTGCATTGGTTCCTTTTATGAGCAAGAAATATTATCGTAGGATATTTTACTAATTTTTGTGGCAGTGTTGGTAAAAACCGGATTTTACTCAGGATGGATCCTTCGCATTCACATCCAGATGATGCTGAAGAGGAGATGGAAATGGACTTTGGAAGTGGAAATTCAGATCAGGAAATTGATGAGGATGATTCACCAAGAGTCGACTTTCCAAATACTACAGTTCAGGAAATTAAGCTGGACGATGGTAAGAGCATTAAAAACAAAATTACGCATGAATAATTCCCTGGGTTTACTACTATATCTCAAAGGGAATTATTAAGTAGATGAGATCACATTTTCATCATTAACGTTGTGTTATACAGTAGATAATTACTTATTTCTTACAATTTTCCAGACACGAATGGTGGATGTAACTTCCTTGGTCTGACATATGAAAAGTGCAAAAAAGAACCATTGTTGGTAGATACTAATGAGGTTCTTAGAGAAAAGTTGAATGGAATTTTAGCCCAGTTTCAAGAAATTCAGCACAGTGGTAAGAATAATAACCAGACTATTGATAATTAAATAAAAATTCTCTTCACATATTTCTGAGCACTCTAAACTCGCTTGATGCTTACCTTAAAGTTCAGGGTGGTCGGAAAAAGAAACGGAACAAACAGTTCAAGAAGAATGTATATGACCAAAAAATTGCGGAGCTTGAATCATGTGTCACAAGTTGCGGATTGTCGGATGAAGAATTGGAGTTACTTTGGAAAATAATTTCCAAACATGATGTTAATTTAAACTGTACCCAACGACGTAAGCTGGTATTTACCTTGCTACCAAAGAGGAAAGTGGGTGATAGACTCATCAAATCCATTATATATTGGCTGAAAGATGCAGTCAGCAAGGGATTTAGACCAACGGAATTGGTCGCTGTTTACCAATTACTAATTAGTAAGGTTTAATATATATTATTTTTTTACAATTTTAAAAATAAACATTTTGATCCTTTTAAAGGATTGGTTCGGACATGTAGAATCTTACGAAAAGTGCGCGATAATTTTTTTCCCCCAAAAAAATCCTACCTTTTTGGGGTAAAAATCCTTACGAAAGGCCGGTTAAAAACGAAAAAAAAAATTAAAACTGAAAAATCCCATCTAAAAAAACCAGGCATAATATATCCTAGTATTCGTAAGATTCTATATGTCCGGATTGATTTATGCATTTTTACTGAATAACTTGTTTGCATGTTTAGTGTATTCTGAAAACCGGCTGGTGGAAGACAACGGAATCATTAACGAAACAGTAATAACGCGAATCTTAACACCTGCTACCGAGAATTACGTGGTATGCATATGTTAAAAAAATCAATTCAGTTTTCATTTCATAATTAATGTGTTTTAAAATTGTTTTGGCGTATGAATTTTGTTTTTCTCGTAGATTCCATGGAAAATGAAGCTTTTTAGAAGCATCGTCGCACCCGATATGCTTAGTCCTATACATATCGATGCCTTAAAGAAATTATTGAAAATTAAAGACGCGAAGAAGACCCACATTGATGATATTCAAGCGGCATTGGGGTATAATTTTACTAGCTGTAAATACGTTGAAATCAAATGATGTATCCATTTTGAAATCAAATGCTATGTTTTTGAAAATTATAGGCTTTGCAAGCATATGCGGCCAGATCTCTTTGATGATAATGAATCATTTTCATGGAAGACGCGGAATTTGAACTTTCCGCAAGATGCATGTAGACAGTTTCATAATACGAAGCGGCGCATCCAGGTGGAAACGGACCGGGAGCTACACCCATTGGCCGATAGGATTTTTCCAGAATTTCTTCCTGACACTTACAGATCTGGTCGTTTTGTTAGGTATTTGAAGAAAATATTTTTTTAATTTGTCTTGTCAATGAACGTAGTGGTGAAAGTCAATTTTTAATGTTTTAGAGCAACCCCATTAGAAGAGATGCTTAAGAACTTGGAGTCGGAGGTCAAAACTGTAGCAATGGCTTTTCAGCCCTCCCTTCTACAAGTTTTCCAGGACTGGCTAGGACCTATGCTATACTTTAGTAACTTTTCGAAAACTACTTGTTACGAAATGACTAATAGAGTTGGAAGACTATGGCATATTAATGTATCTCTTTAATTTTAAAGGATTTAACGCATCATCAGGAGTGAATACTGACGAGGACTATCACAGATACTGTTTCATTTTCGAACGATGCACCCTCATATCAAAAACTAGACAGGAAGGTTTGCCAATCTTAAATGAATGGCTTGTTAAAAGCATTGATTGTTTGGATTTTTGGAAATTCAGGGTTCTTGTGATGGAACTTCTTACTTTCATTCCACCCAATTATATTTTATCCCGTCAGTTTTAATTTTTTAAGTTATTGTTATGCTATATTACGTAGTGAAATATTTTCATGTATGGCAAAATATATTAATATCGGTGTATGACATTTAATTACTATTTCAGATGGGAAAAAATTACGCAACGTTTTGTTTAGTCGGTTTCAATACTCGCCCGACTTGAGGTGCTCAATCTGGGATCTGCTGGAGTGCTTATTCGACAAGTGGTTGCAAGAGTTAAAAGTATTAAGTGATTATGAGCCCAACCAGGAGATGCCACCTACCTATTCGAAGTTGGACGTGGAAGAATTTCTGAAGTGGATAAAAAACCTTATGGATCAATGTGTGGATGCCGCTGTTCTCTTCACTTCTAATTCGGATGAGAAAACAAGCTTTTTAGTGAACCGGATGTGCCTTTTTTATTTAAAGGTAGTAGATTTAACAGTTAATACAAAATTCAATTTTCCAGTATTGTTGAATTTGTTTCAATAATTAATTAATCTCTTAACATTAGGCTTCTAGAAAAATAAAATTGTACTGCTTATCTCCATTTGTGTTCATTCCTGTATTATTTACGGATTGATTTTGATTTTCATTTATCTAGGTACGTTTACAATTTGAGAAAGGTCTAAATTTGACGGCTGATGTTCTAGAAAATCTAGGGAACCTTCCAAAATCACTCTTGAGTGTGGCTGTTTTAAGTGAGTGTTCGGATGCCATTAGAATATTTTCTCACATCGTCAAGGACAGGTAATCAACCATAGTCGTTCTTACATCACATAGGCCTATTCGCACTTGTTCTTATGCTCTGTCCGAATTTTCTGAAATTAGATTACCTGAACTGTCCGCGTTGCAAATGCGAGAGCGCATTTTGGGATTACATTCTGTATTATCTGGGGCTTGGGTTCCACATATGGCGTTGCAACCAGTTAACGAACTCAGTGTACGTGACCTTGATCAAAATTTACGAGTTCAATTATCTGGCTTAAGGAATGACTTGTATGGCAATTATTACGAAATCATGTATCATTCTTCTTCTGGAGATGATCAAATTGACTGATTTGATTTTAGACTTTTAAAAAACTTCTAAAACACGTATATGTTATAAATATGTGGGTATATTGCTAATCCGGTAGTGTTGAATGATGAATCTAACGTTGTTGATTAGTTTTAAAATTACATATAGTTTAGTAAGTTTTGTTCTAGTTAAATTGTTTTAAAGTATAATTATCACCTATTTCAATTCATAAGGCAATGATGATGCTCTCTCCTTGGGTGTCTTGTCTTTGTGGTTTTAAGTTTGCTATATTCCAGATTTTGTTTATATTATTATTACATGTACATAGTCCGATGATCCTAAGCTATGTAGTTAATTCTGTTTGTACTAGTACATATATACATACCTTAGTATGTTGTATGGATATGGATGTTTTTTTTGTAGAGTAGGTTTTGTGATGGCAGGCTGAGAAGCAGGCAATACCAATGCTAAGTCATCAGCAGCAGCGGAGAGGTAAACCATTGAGTATTACCTACCGTGGCTGTACAGTAAGTATATTGTACTTCTAGTTTATAATTAGTAATTTATTGTAAGATTTTATAATGTCCTTGTAATAATATGGTTTTTTTAAATAAAATAATAATTATAATAATGGTGAACTGTGTCGGTTGTGTCTATTGCCCTTTATTCAATGTTTTAGCACAAAGAGTGTAGTGAGTTTATATCAGCAATAAAAAATCCGATTGCCTTACATGCTTTCAGTAATTATTAAGTTTATTGTTCGTGAAGTTTTAATGGTATAAGTTCATTATCTTACAAATTTTCGCACACGGATTTTAAAACCATGCAACTTTCACCTTTTTTGGCTTTTTAAATCATTGACTGACGTCCAGCGCAAGGATATATTATTAATATTGTGTGCATATCATTTGCACAGGAAAAAAATCTTGATAATGATTGAGGATAAATTGACGCTCGTGACTTGTGACATTTCATTTTAAATGGGGATAAATAAATTTAACGTAAACTTAAACCATGTTTTGAAAGTAAAAGAAAATGTACAAATAAAGTTTTCTTAATTTGCAACAGAAATTAATACTGAAAATGACACTCTTTTTTCAACCAGCAATAAAATCAGTACAGTACTAAGTAGTCAAATGTATTTATACGGTTAACCACCATTTGTGCCATTTAACCAATAAAAAGTACTTTGAACATTAATGTTGGTGAAATTCTAGTTTAGAAAAACGACAAATGATCGCTGTAATTTTTGAATACGTTTCCCTGTATCTGGTGTTGATTTTCCAGTAACTGGAAAGTTTCAGGGAGTATGTTATTGTGGACGGGGAAAATGTAACCTAATGTAGCAATGCAAATGGGACCGGGACAAAACATTTTCAGGTACGCAGAAAGACTATATTAATGTTTTCTTGTTTCAGTTTATCCCTTTCTCTTTTTCCGCTCCAAAAAGGAAATTTATATTTTAGCATGTGTGGTCAATTCTAACAATCTAACATTAGGCTAATTGGTCAAGTATCAATTAAAGTTTAGATAGTATCGTTCGTGAACTGAATATTACAAAATTTAAAAATAGGCATGTGAGTGTAATGGAAATAAGTTTGATAATGTGGTCATACTATAAGTAAATTTTCGTAATTGGCATTTTATGTCGATTTAAAAACAAAGTAGTTCAAGTCAATGCAATAAAAATAACGTTAAATTGATAAGGCTCGTGGTTCTCCTCATGAAATGATGATCCTAATCCTAAGTACAACCTTAAATGTAACGTATACATGGATTTGGGTAGTAGTAGTAGCATATAAAACAACAGAATTATAGACTCAAGACTCAAATCCGTAAAACGTACATTACTCTAAGACTTTAAGGGTATTTAGTTGCATGAAACGAAATCTTTGTAAAATTTGTCTTCCCACTTTTTGTCAACTGTCAACCAGAAATAAAACATACCTAGTTATGTACTTATGCACGCAGTGTCGCGATTACTCCACGCTCTCCTACGACGACCTGACAATATTTACAGTTTGAAATGGACGTCTCCGTTCACGAGAAAAAGTTTCGCAGAGTACCTCTACGTGATCATGATCGTTCCACATTTGTCAATGTTTAGCAAACATGCATTGCGAGCTAATATACGCTGGCTATTGGTTGTTGGTTCATGGAGAAAAACAAAAGATTCCATATTCCATGAAATGATATACGTATCAATTTCAACATCATACACGAAACCTTGTCAAACGAAAAATTCCATTGAATCCCTCCAGTATCCATAATTTAATGATAATCCAGGGGGAAACATGAATTGTAGTACTTAGTTCTTTGAAGGAATAAATTATAAACTACGAGGCATATTTATAATATGTATAGGTACGTGATTTTTGGTTTTTGCAGATGTGAATGAAAACGAAACAGACCACAAGTGTCAATCCTCATCCTCAACAACCCAATACCACAAGACAAAGTTCTAACGGAAATGACAATGTATTCGTCAGTAGTAACAGGCGTGTTTGGATGGGGAATAAAATATACAGCAAATAGTGGCAACTTACAGCAATAATTATTGTATTCGAGGAGTACACTTTTTAACCCATTCTTTTGCAATTAGCAAACTCAATTTAGTTAGGGCATGCATTGTTCGTTGAGGATAGGATATATACATGTGCGTTGTTGACTAATTATTACTTCACTTATTATATATAAACATCCACAGTGGATCACATCAATTTCTACTAGTTATTTTGCGACATCGAAATAAAAAACGATCTGATCTGAACGTATACTCCTCTTTGATTTTCATCAACGACTTAAACACTAATAATAAAAATAATAGTTACTGTTGCAAGTCTTGCCTCATCACCGAGTAGACCTCACAAATTAAATATTTTAGTGTTTTTGACAAGACAATCATAAATTGTTTGAATAAATCCGATTTAACATTCTTGCTTGCTAACATGCTAATGTAAAATGACAAGATGATTTTGTGATATTACGACTTAATTTCCATACTCTCTCGTCCTCCCCTCCCTTACAACAAAGTATTATTTTGTTCATGGGGATGAGCGTAATAAATGAAGTTTCTACATGAGAACAGCGAGGAAATCACCAAAAGTAGTAAAGTAGATCGTGCACTTTGGATGCTATATTTTGTGGACAAGTAAAAGTATACACACAAGGATTTGTTTGTGTGAGAGAAAAAAGAGAGAAGAAAAAGTCGTTGCCTCTTGTGATACTACAACAAACTATTACAAACTCCTAAATAACATTGGAATTAGACAGGAGAAGACATAGGGAGCCAAAAAAAAAGGGAAAGCATCTACGTACGTACGGAGAGTTGTAAACCGAATCGATCGATTTTTCCCTACTCACAGCTAAACTCAGCACTAACACAACACCAAAAACAGGGAGCTAGTTTGGTACAACGACAAGCTCACAATTCATGCCAGAACTGGATCAGCCACCAAGCCGAGACGATAAAAGGTAGTTTTCCTTTTTTCACATTTTTTTGTGCTGTTGTGCGAAGAAAATATTCCTGTCTTAATGCAAGACTTCCCCCTCTTTCTTGATAAAGAGATATTTTCAAGCTAAAAGGTAGAAAGCAAGTTATTTTCGCCGTCAATCTGAATTTGTAAACCTGACTAAGTTCTTATATACATATTATATATATATCAGAGTACACAGTACACACATCATTGCTGTTACCCGAAAAAAAGGAGTGGAGGCAAAGAAAGAGCAGGTATCCTGTGTGATACACTCTCTCTTTCGATCCATCGTCAACAAACACGGTGACTGGATCAAGTCTTTTTTTGAACGAAGGAATGTGTTTAACAATAGAAAGTACAGAACAGTAATAAAAAATTGTTCCGAGTAAGTGAAAAGGAAAGTGTACGAGAAAGCATAAAGCGAAAAAAGTGTACAAGCAAAGAACAGAGAGAGAGAGAGGGAGAGAAAGAGAAAGAAAGAACGAGGGATAGAAAACCGAATCTAGAATTCTTGTCATTTTTGCGGTTTATCTTGAAGGAGAGTAAGACGAACATGGAAAAGCTGTATAACCACTACCACCACCAGCTAACAAACCTCTAAGTTCTGCTGTGAGTGCCACCAAAAACTGGTTTAGCATGAATGTGTTGTTGGTGGAGTGAAAGGAACTAAAGTATACATAAAACATGACATTATTTTTCCTCCAATTCAGGATCATTTTTGATATTTTTGTATTATCAGCAGAATCGTGAGAATATATTATTTTTATTATTATCATTTTTGCTGTAGCTATAAACTTATTATTATTATTATTATATTTTCAAAAGTAGAATGTAGCAGTAACCAAAGAATATGTTCACGTAGAGTAATACTTTTGCCTCACTTGTCCCCCTAAACGTTTAACATTGCACATAGAACGGCAACGACAACACACGGCACGACAGTAAAATGTCGATGCAATTTGGTGGTGGTGGTGCCGACAACAAGGTTTTCTTGTAACACCAACTGGTATATCATATGTGACCTCTCTCTCTCTCTCTCTCACTTACAAGCGCGCATTTGGTGGCACATTCTCCTTATCACAATTGCATTTGTTGTGGATGTGAAATTTCTTTATTGTGAAAACATAGAATACTATTCCAAGAATGGTATATATTGTACACACATGTGCATACATACCAACCAGTCATCCATACAAGATAATATAAATTATAATACATCAAGCACACGTAATCTTTATTGTGGCTGAAAACTTTGTAATATATTTGATACAATATCGCGTTTAATCGTCATCAGCACCACCATTTTGTTAGTATGAAAGCTGCAACCACCACTACTACTACTACTTCTACGACTAGTGAACAAACATCATAAAAAATACAATACATATAATATAATAGGACAATGTTCTATGCTGCACAAGTGAACTGACTATATCAGCGTGACATCCCAAGTTATGTATTTGGACACAAAAGAATCTATTATTTTGAGTGAGTTCATAACAACGTATGTAACACTTCTGGTGTTTGTATCATTAGTACCACTTGAATAGTGTCCATCCCCAGATATTTCACAGGCTATATAGATATTCTCACAAAATTGGAAATACGCAGAGGAGAGCGGTGGGCTCACTGAGCCCCAAAAGTTTCACCAAATCTGTAGAATACAAGTGGACATTTCCTCTAGCTACCACATATAATAGTTTGTGCAGTCGTCCACCGTAAATTTTCTTCTTTTTTTTGCAGTAATAGTATACTAATACATCTTATTTGAAAAGTGTATAATATATGTATAGAGTTCATTATACAACCACCACCACCACCACCACCTGTGCAGTTTAATACTAGTATATTTCCCCGATGGATTTGTCAGTATAGTACAAAGAAAAGGGACAAGAAAAGCGTCACATGCATACGGAGAGGAAAAGCGAATGGGGAAAATTATATGAAGGGAACAATGATAGTGTGATGTGATGTTGTTGATGTTCAAGCACAAAAGCCAGGAGTACTTTTTTTCTCTCCATTTTGAAGAATTCTAGAGTAGTGTTATAGGACTTGTTCAACCATAACGGAACTACATACCTAGTTTATATCCAACAAGTTTCCTTTCTTATATAAGCATAAAATAAGCACATATTATCCAACG
The DNA here is from genome assembly GCA_027744095.1 of Zhuqinia jingwanae. Classification (NCBI taxonomy): domain Eukaryota; kingdom Metazoa; phylum Arthropoda; class Collembola; order Entomobryomorpha; family Paronellidae; genus Zhuqinia; species Zhuqinia jingwanae. Next base: position 31,105 of record JAHZNC010006164.1, read on the forward strand.
CGGTCACATTAGCGTCCAGAGTAGTAGTGTTTGAATTAAAACTACATAGTTCCGTTCTCCTTCTGAATTGTAAAGAGTGAATTTGTCGTAGAAAATACAAAGCCACATATGCATAATTTTTTTTGCAAAAGTTGGTTCATCCCAGTCCACAAAAATTGCGTATACTAAGCTTTTAATATATACTACACATAAAACCTACCTAAGTATATAGAAAGTAGGGAATCAAAGTGAAAGGTATAATAATACATGCATGCCACATGCAACAGCTAGCTAACTTTGATTTTTTTTCACACTTTATTTACACATCAATGCATTACGTTCCTGTCATGTTCCCTTTTTCCTTTTAAAATTACACTCGCAGTATTTACTTTCCACGTTTCCCTCCCCCTTTTAATCAAAATCNACACTTTATTTACACATCAATGCATTACGTTCCTGTCATGTTCCCTTTTTCCTTTTAAAATTACACTCGCAGTATTTACTTTCCACGTTTCCCTCCCCCTTTTAATCAAAATCCAAAAATGGTGACAGTATAAATAAATATATGCAGTATTTTTTCAATGTGCATACCAACATATTATAGCATATGCATGCATAATAATGCAAGTATTGCTTGCACTCTCTTTCTTTTCATCTTATTCTCTTCCCTCACACGGAAATTTCAAAAAATCAACTGTCTACTAAAGATATTTTTTCTTTTCTGTTTTTCATTTTCAGGCTGCTTCTGACGACATCCCACAGTAACTAAAAGGATACTTATATATAGGTAATATTTCATAAGCTATTAGGAAGGACATAACGATGGAGGACAATAGTAAAAGGCAGGGGACTCGGGTTTTCAAGAAGAGCTCTCCAAATGGAAAGGTACAGTCAATTCTTCATTCATTTCTATCAATTCATTCTTCATGAGGTCCTATTACGTGTGTTTTTCTCTCTCGTGTTTTTTGTATATGTACTATCTCTGGTTAAGACAAAAATACAAGAGATCGAGGCTCAAAACATAAACCCACATAGGAACAAACTCGTCGTGTATGATATTCCTGACACAATATATATGAAGTATGATTTATTACTGTTGTTCGTTACACACAATAACGTATTAACAGCCTGTGTATGGCATAATAATAATATTGCCCTCACACATGCTGGTTGTGTGGTTTTTGAGCGTAATAGGGGTCGCATTTGTTGTAAGTAGTAAACTGAGGGCGAAAACCACATGAATCTTTCCTAGAAGCATTAATAGTTTTTTTTTATGAATTCGTGTTCTTATACTATAGCACTTTCGACGACAGCACATTTTCAGGCTGTCTTTTCAAATCTTATTATTAGTTTTTTTTGCGGGAGTATAGTAAATGGAAAGAGAAAAAACACTAAGACCATTATGATGAGAACGCAAGAATAAAGGAATATGGACCATGTTCCGTAATTCTATTCTCTGCGTAGTTCAGCAGATCTTAATGGATGTAAATATACGAACAGGATTGATTTCGCAGTAAAACATTAAAAGGAATGTTTCTCAGAATTCGATTATCGTTTTACTTTCTTTACAGATAACTGTTTACCTAGGAAAGCGTGATTTTGTGGACCATTTGACCCATGTGGACCCTATTGGTAAGTGCGAATTCTTTTCGGACAACATATTCTTTTTATGCTTGTCCCCATTTGTCACAAAGCAGCATATAACTTTTCAAACTTTTACTACAGTGATCTATGTATGTCTATTTTTACTACATTATAATGCCTATACAATACGTATTGACTTCCGCCATAATCCTTGTGACTAGACATATGGCTCAACGTGTGATTTCCTTTAGTTTTGATGGCTTTCATAGCATAAAAATTACAACCCGTTTAAAATATATTGCACAAAATCCATAACTATTGATTTGACTGCTTGGGGGATCTTCGGCAATGGAGTCATTCTAATTCTAGGCACAGTCGATATACCAACTGTTGACAGTTTATCTTTGACTGCACATACAATATGTGATCGAGAGATGGAGGCCACAGTTGTTTCAAGTCTAGGGCATATATATATAGTAGGAATCAGCCTTTATTCTGGGTGATACGATACATGATCTCATGTTATTTTATATTATTGCATTTACTCGAATCTACATAAAAACATGTATTCTCTGAAATAAAAGTACAGTAAAATGGCCATTTATATCATTGTTGCTGTTTTCTGTCCTTCGATCCAGTATATAGTCGGCCCCTTGCTGGCAGTCACTACTGAGTTTACTTCACTTACATATTACTTATGTGCTGCCTATTGAATAATAAAATGTACGCGATTGATGCTTTTAGATATTCCAGAGTTCTCGTATTGAAGCGCCACGTCGTTGCGTACTTCAATTCCATAGTTTTTCATGTTCCTATAAATAATAAATGAGAGAAAAGCGTTCTCGTTAAACGTATATCGTTTGTCCGGCCACACACCGAATGAACTGGAAACAAAATTACCGTTTTCCGGTTATGCATTTGCTGCATATGTACTTATACTCTTATTACTCCGCTGCTGCTCATATATTTCATGCGTTTTTCGGTTATTTTACAAGTTCCGTCGCTTCTATAACTTTTTAACGACCGACATGCTTTCCCATCTAACGATGCAAAGGGAAAAAAGAACAAAAGAATGAGCTAAATAATATGAAGGAAGTATGGGGAAGCAGGGCAAATGGCAAATTTAATTAGTTTGACTGGTTGGAAGAGAAATTAAAGGAAGATGCTATCAAATGTTGCTTCCTTCCTGCAAACGCTCGGTAAAGTGAAAACACAGTTGTTCCATTCTGTGCCCATATGATAGAAACAAAGGCATTTCGTGTTGGTGTTCCTGTCTCCTTTTGTGTCGCTGTCACTTTAGTCGATTCTACGAAAA